>LWMK02000200.1:0-129360 GCA_001693075.2 Taenia saginata
GGATCTCTCTATGCAACAGCATGTCATCGTATCCCTCCATGCTGACATATCCAACCAATTTCAAGCTAGTTTTAATTTGTTCGGCTATACAGCATTTACTACCATAGAAAATGCTGTCTCCTTAAAAGCTGGACTTTCCTTTCAATCTAAAAGCATTTACCGAATTGTCTTAATGCATTGTCAACTAATTTTCTACCTGATAAGCCACATGCCTTAGTAGATGACTGGATTCTTATGAGCGGTAGATAACAGTTTATGTGCTTTTCATTTATTTGAGCACCCTAGCCCAAATCAAACACTGTTCGTATGGAGCTGTTAAATTCGTTAAAGGCGATTCGCGCATTCGAATGCTTAGCAGCAGCTTCTTATAGCGCCCAAAACGTACAAATTTCACAATTAAGTAATTTAAAATCAACTTTAGCCACCACACTTTTATTTAGTTTCGAAATACTAACTGGCTCGCTTCAGTCAGATTAAAATGCTGAAATTCGCCGAGGGTGGGCCATCGAATAGCAGCAACCAGTAGCATCCTTAACATCTGCAACTTGGCATTAATGACGCCATTCAGATGAATGGGAATGCACAATTTTCTAAAGCAATCTAGTCGTGTTCAATGCTACAATACTAATAACACCTTGAATTGTTACAACATCCATGTGAGATATTCAGGTCCGAATTTCGACCTTTGCTATAAATTGAATGAGGAACTGCTAACGCCACCTCTTTCGACGAAGTTACCTCATTACAANCTCGCTTCAGTCAGATTAAAATGCTGAAATTCGCCGAGGGTGGGCCATCGANACCACACTTTTATTTAGTTTCGAAATACTAACTGGCTCGCTTCAGTCAGATTAAAATGCTGAAATTCGCCGAGGGTGGGCCATCGAATAGCAGCAACCAGTAGCATCCTTAACATCTGCAACTTGGCATTAATGACGCCATTCAGATGAATGGGAATGCACAATTTTCTAAAGCAATCTAGTCGTGTTCAATGCTACAATACTAATAACACCTTGAATTGTTACAACATCCATGTGAGATATTCAGGTCCGAATTTCGACCTTTGCTATAAATTGAATGAGGAACTGCTAACGCCACCTCTTTCGACGAAGTTACCTCATTACAAAGGCGACTTTGTGAGTGATGCAAAGTTGAATGCATTTATCAGCGTAAAACCCTAAGAAATTTAATTCATGCCTCTAACAGCACAATGTACACGCAGCGTCGTTAGGGTTTCCAGAACAAGTGCAAATATCACGAGATTCGCAAAAGCGTTCAAAATTAAAAAAAGAAAAATGGATTGTGAAAAACGGCTAGAGACTTCCGTTTAAGTAGGGCAAATTACTTGTTGTCTGCAGGCAGCCATCTCAAGAGGGTGGCTGGGAAGTGCCATTCAGAGAGTGGATTGGCCTCGCTCTGAGTGACAGGGACGGGGACAGTCCTTAGTGGTACAGGTCATGTGCATCTTCCACCATTTCTCCGCTCAAATTGAACAAAGAGGATGGTTGTTGGCGTTGGCACTGCAATCTCATTAGGAATTGAATGTTCACCCTACAACCTCGTGGATTGTTCACAGGGTTCCAACATTACCATAATATCTGACATAGATGACTGGGTAAGGCCGACCCCTTTTTGTGCAGTCATTTTAGTCCCGCGGCTTCTAATGCGTTTGTTTAGGCCTCCTTGCCTTCCCATGCGTCAGCAAACTATGGTTATTTACTCCGGTTCTGCTGCTAAGAGGTCGTCAGTCTTCACAACCACTTGGCATGCCAGTCGCACTTTCCGAACTGCTCGAACTTCTCGAAAACTAGCTCGCATTTCGCCCTTCTACTTGTAGTCAACTACAGTTTGCCTACTACTTATTGCTAAATCGAAGTATTTCCTGTTGAATGAAGAGTCTTGCACTCGATTACATGGCTTATTCATTGCGATTAAAATTACTGCATAACCGCTTAGTGGTGTTGGACAATTTTGGAGTGCTAGATGCAGTGCAAGCACAGTCTTGGTGTGTATGCTATTTAAAATCCGCTAGTTGAGGTAGGCTCAACTCTTAACCTTCTCCCCTCTATTGGCAATCCGCATGCTTGCAGCTTTTCACTGCTCTCCGATGCTAGTAAGAAGACAGAGAAATAGTACATAATTCTTGTCCCTGAAGGGCTTAGAGATTAGCGATCAGCTAGGACTTATATAGGGTCACGCGGTAACGCTGTTCCGAGACTGCGTGCAACCAGAGCACGCTCAAAGCAGACGGTGAACGTGATTGGTCTAGGCATTCGGGAGAGTGTGGCGGTTGTCTGGATTGTGAAATGAATGATGTGTGTGCAAATTCGGCTTAAAGTGTATTCAAAATGTCAAGCAAATGACGGTGTTTCGTTCGTCATTTGCCTTTGCTGAATGTTTGCAAGCGCGAGATGGCACAGAAACATCTGATCGCTGATGGATAGCGGGATGGACAGGAACCGATGCGTGACTCTTGGCAAAATTGGCCTTAGTTCATATGCAGATTTGGCGACACATTTGGAAGAGACTTGAAGGCATAAAGAATGGCCGGTCTACCACGCTCTAACGTGACTAGATCGCTAAAAGTCCTTTTATCGTAGGCACATGATCCACATCGCGTGAGGTCCGAGTGAGGCCCTCTATGTATAATGATTTTGCCTTACATCAAACACCAAATTCACTGAAACTGATCAGTTCTCCGTCGGCCTCTTCTTCTTCTGGCCAATTGTAAGCATTTAACTATTCTATCCTGCACCGTTGTCGACAGCCTACAAATGGTGTTCAAGCCAACCTGCGGTAATTGTCCATATCTCGGCCGGTGGATGCACAAGTCACGCCCACTCAACTCAACTACCAACTCGTCACCTAGAATGGAGTGTAGCGAGTGCACTTTTCATGAAGTTGCTAACTGGAACAGCGTTCTGCAAAATTTCAGTAGAAAGCGTGCGTTCCCAGCCATTCATAATTGTGAATCAAATGCCAATTTACACCAATATGCACTATGACAGTGTCCATCTGGTTAGTAGCATCTACTTCGACTATATGCAATGACATGCATTCGAAATTCTTTTGGCGCAAATCCAGTGTCACTTCAGCTTCACTTTGTCAATCTCTCTGGCGATTTCGTCGTCACTCATTCCATCTCTGCAGCTGTCATTCGTACTGTGCTAGACTACTGCATTACAACATTAAATTGTTGGGCCCCAGCCGCCCATATGGAGGTACACTTGCCTTTCGCACACTGTATGCGCAAAATGGTTAGATGCATAAGGTGTGCATTGGTTGGACTACGTTGCTTTGCCATGTGTAGATGATGCATTTCACAAAATTGCAAGCATTGTACGCTGGTTTATTTTCAGACCAACTACTTTTCAGCCACCCAGGTGCAACTGCTTTTACATACAGATTAGTAAAGGTTGGCCGATGCCATTATCACTCACGATTAGTCTTGCCGTATAAGATATGGGAGGGAGCGACGACAGGTAACGAATTCCGACGAGGCCATCATCACCTCCATGTACGTACCCATAAAGATTCAAACGGTCAGCTACATACTCGGCCAAGAACAAATGACTCCTGCTATATTTCTACCAATGCAAGAAGCGAATATCGTTTCCTCGACTAGACCTGTAACAGTTTTTCCATAAGACTTTTAACTTTCCCGTCACCGTTGACATGTCACAGCTTAAAAATTCCAAGCATAATCATGCTAGGCTACATCGAGAGAAAGATCCAATACAGATAGAATTTTGTGGTTATTGAAATGTAGGCAGGACGAAAGCACTTCTCATTAAAGCAAACAAATGCTCCAATAAATACTTAGATAAGTAAGCGGTCAAATCAATGAACATCACTACAGTGGTCCAAATGCAAAGAATCTCCAAATACTTAAGTGGAACTAAGACATATTTTTATTGGGCAGCACTCAGTGCCGTAGCCAACATTATCATGATTAGCTTATATTTAGCTTCAGTTGCGAGGTTTGAAAATCAATCCCCCTAATGATGCCAACACTACAAGCCCAAAATTTTCCCTTCCAAAATGCAAAAGTGTGATGTGTTACAAAGTGCTATTTGATTGGCCTGCAATCACTCCATGACTGTTCTCATGGTCTTTTGATACGGTTCTGCGGAATTCAGGAAGTTGCGCATTTCATTTGGCTCTTTGCAACCCGTCGACAGGTCATGCATCCACCGTATCATCAACTTCGGCAACGTTGGGACCAGAGAGATTTCCGTCGTCATGGACGATCTTCAAACTCAGAGTACTTCTTCAAGCGTCAGTTTCTGCAGGCGCCGGCGACTGCATTCTTAGCCTTCACCCGAAGAATTATAACCACACACTACTACACTACTACTACACTACCACACTACCTTAAAACAGTTTACTCGCATTCATATCAATGGTTGAACCTTAGAGTCACATGGAACACCACTGCTAGCCCAAAAATCCTCGTCAATGGCATTGATTTGCACATGACTCCCACGAAACCAAAGGCACGAATCAAGGGCATGTGGTGCCACCATGCCTCCTTGCTGGTCTATTTGATACAAGCAGCCTAAAGATCCAGCTTGCACCTGCTGAGGCAGAGACTAAGAGCAGTGACTTTTCGGTATCTGGATCCTAATGTTTTTAAAAATGACACGACTCGCCCTCTTTGAGATGACCTGCGCTAATAAGTACACGAATTCACACGATTATGCACGCAATTTCCGCTTTTTTAAAAAGGACACGATTCAAAGAATCATCAGTCGGGATTGAATCTTACCTGAATTGTTTGGATCCAGACATTCTTACTGCGCTGTAGCTTGTCACTTGGATGCATCTTGACAATTTGGACCATATGCGTTACATGTGGCAAACGAATTTCGCACGCGCCATCGAGAGCACTGAAGTGGTACTATTTCGGGTCAAATAACCATGCTGTCACTGAGTCCATTGGTTGCATCAAAAGTTCCAGAAGTGCGTTCAAGTGCACGAATGTAAGCGCTTCAATTCAGCCGTTTATGCACTTCTTACCAAGGTGTGAATCAAGCCTTCCTATTTCATTTCTTACTTTACCAGGGTGCATTTTGGTGATGTGGGCGATTTCAAGTTTGAAAAGTGTTGAAAGCCCTTGGAATAGGAGCAGTTTGGTGCAGGAACCTCCAGTGAGATGACATGCTATATGGTTCACAAGCACCTTCGCAAATTCATATCACTGTTCATTCTCATTCATTTAAAAAAGAATGAAATGGGTCACATTTAGCTTCTCTAAAAACGCCTCCCTTGTGACTCGAATGGGCATCTCAAGTATTTTGTCAAAGCGAATTGAAGGACGAATTTCCGTCATGAAGAATGTCAAACTGACATAAGTTCCTTTTGATAGTGCCACTTGAGAATCAAAACTTTTGAGTATTACGGTCAGCCACTTAGGTCTCATTCTGATGACCAAGAATGTTGCTTTATTAGTTGAATAAAATGGTTTTTACTAAAACCACCTCTAACACTTCGAGATCAAGACGATCCTAAACCCATTTCCGACAGTGCAACAAATGCATGACTGTTTCTCATTTCGCCTTCTCCTATTGCTATTTAAGAAACTTTGTAAATAATATAGTTTAGCAACTTCTGCACCTTAAAGCAGACCAATTCAGTGGACGAGGACAAAGTAATCATTCGCAGCCTTAAAGATTCAAAAGGAGAGTTGTAGCACTTATGTTCCCCAAATGCGCTTTTTAGGCAAGAGGCGGGAGGACAATTTCAAATTGCTCATGAACGCATGCTGCAGAAGTGCATTCATCGTATGCAGTCCACTAGCGTAATAATGATGGATTCCTTGCCATTGCGATGAGGTGTGCCTAGGTCACGCAGTATGCAGTTCTGTGAAACCGGTAGATTAGAGATCAACTTGACCAGAAAGTCACTGCCCATTATTGCTCTAGCGCGTCAGCAAATCTTCTTCATAGCTCTTACCATTGACGAATCGTTGATCTCTCGCATCTTGCCTAACATCAACACCAACAACTTCTGACAGGCTCCAGAAATGAGGTTAGAAATAAGTCGCATTACCCGTCGATGGTAAGCCTTCCCCGTCCTTGCTTGATCGCTAAGAAAAATTGGAATCTAAGTTTGAAATAAAATCGCTCCTCTTGAAAACGACTACGCCACAAACCACTTACTGATCACAGGATTGTATAAGGTCTCACATGTCATAACTTCGTCTAAGACGTCCCATGTGTTTTAGATGTGGTTCATCAAATCTCGACGCGACGGCTACCATTTGATAGTTACCGTTGCGAATCCATATATAGTAAAGGAAATGACTAGTGGCTTGTGGTTTGATGAAGCGTTTCTCACTTCCGCGTTCCAGATCACTTTTTTCCACTTATCATCGCAATCAAAGTTACTGACGATTTCATCACTGAATGAAACTCCACATAATAATAAGATCCGCATGGTATAGGGCAATATTTTCATCCACATGAAATTGCCAAATTAGTAAAACCGCAAGAAAGATATGGAAAGGCATTGCTGTTTCCACCCTGCATTTTTCTTGCACATTTTCCTGTCCATTCTCGTCCTCCTAAAGTTGCTATCAGAGACAGTGTGGATAGGGTTATTTTGAATGAAGAAAAGGTGCAAAATAAATGGATTTGATACAGGTTCCAGCACCCCGATCGCGGTTGCGACTGGGCATCACAGATTTCTGATAGTGTCGAATGGCAAGTGCTTCTATGATTAGTTGGCAACGTTCGGTAGATTGCTTCTTATTCTTGCAAGTGGGTTTTATCCTGGTCCCAAGCATTAGTAAATGCATCCCTCAAATAAGGAGCATTGTGAGTGTCGGTTGATCTTCTCACTTATGTCTTAATTTCCTTTCATCCAAAGTGTGCCAGACACAGCTAACGTATAAGAAACTCTACATTCCACAAGGTGCCAGTCGTCTAGGCAACTTAGCATTCCACGCCTCATGCGCATAGTTCTCGCTCGTAATATTAAAGAACAATGGAAACAAGTCATTTGGTGTTATGAGATGGGCGATATGATTGGCCAATTAGTAGGTTTCGATGCTAAAGGGGTTTCCAAATGACTTAGCCCGCTTATCTTTATGGGGCAAAGTAGACAGAGGTGTCAAGTTAGGCATTGCCGAGGATCTGTGGGTTCCGGCGCAGATGAGACACAGCAACGCTAAAACCAATTGAACGAGATGCTTACAGTGGTGTACAAGCCTTATAGTGAGTATTCCGTCGTGACAAAATTGAACCTAGCGAGACCTTGTTGTACGAAGATAAAGGGTTTCTTAAGTCCTCTGCTAATTGTTGCCACTAAATGTGCATATCGATCTCACCTATCGTGAAGGCTACATGCAGCAGTAATTTGGCACTGCTAACAGACATTTCCCATAGCTGCATATGGGAATCATATGTGAGTGCTCCTGTCACATCCGTAGGCAACTGGCACGTTGTGCCAAGCAGTGGGATCACACGCCTCAACGCCTTCTCTGGAAGGCTGAAAACAATGTGAGTGCAACCGTGCGAATTCCGTTTGACTGGCATTGTGCAAGTGGACTAGGTGATGGGGGCGATCATGTGTCTTCTTATTAGGTGACCCTTTAGACCTCACTTCAACCCTGCGACTCATGACTGCATTGGGCATTGTGCTCAAACAAATTTCCCTTTTATTCACTGTAAGTGCAGCAGTGCAACTTATCTGTTTCCAGGTAAGTTTGCAGTCATGAGAATTCAATGCCTTCTCCGCTACCCTCTTTCCGTCGCAGAGTGCATATCGATGGTAATGGAATAGCATGCTAACATCACCACATGCCTGTGTGCATGCATTCATATATACATGCATAAATGTATCTGCAGTCAACTGTATATAGCAATGAAGTGCTTACAACGATTACCCTGCACAATGTAAAATGAGCTGCACATCTAGTGATTAAAACATGATCACCGGTTATGTTCCTGCACTTGGGAAGGCAAATGACAAGTTTTTGCCTCACAGCATTTGCAGGTTTATTCCTCTGTCGCTGCTGGTGGCAATTCGTCCTACACACTGATATCTCTGTCATGGTGAATGAAATGAATTTCCATAATGTGCAAGAATTTGACCGTGCTTGCCATTGGGTTCACTTGTCCCAGTGATGCTCTCACTAAGTTAATCGCGATACTGTGACAATTTTTGAGCTTTAGTTTGTTTCGAATGACTTACAGGACAGAGTGCATCAAAATCGCTTTAAAGTTTCTTCGAGAAGGGCTTGAGACTGGTCCTTCTGAAGTGCAGTGCAGTAGATTAATAGGCAGCAAGTTGTTGGCGCTATTGCAGAAAGTTCACAACGTTTTATGGCACAATGTGACATGTGTTTTGAGATTAGTGGAGTAAGGCTTGGGAATGCATGCGGAGAAGAGTGAGTAAAAAGCTTATACGCACATTTGTTAATAGGGCGCATGTGTTGCTGACGGTAGTCTTTCCTATGTACTGAATTCCATAGCTTACAGTAAGTACAATGAGATTCTCTAATGTGCCTGAATTTGGTAGTAGTAGCCACTCAGTTCACTTGCCACAATGGTGCTCACACTAAATTATTTGCTGATCGGTGACAATCCTTACGTTTCATGCTTGTTTTTGTACGACTTACAGGACAGAGTGTGTCAAAATTGTTTTGGAGTTTCTTCCAGAAGGGCTTGAGACTAGTCCTTCTGGAATGTGGTGCAATAGATTAATAGCCTACAAATGTTAGAGTGGCACAAAGCCTTAGGGCGAATGTCGTAAATATGCCTGACAAATCAATCAGATCCAATCTCCCATTTGGTTTTAACTATGGCATGGAAATCGTGGAATCATGTAGCATTGGTCAACGACGATCCGCAAAATACGAGTTGGAGAATAAAATGCGCTACAAATCACACATATTTGTTGGGAATCTCGACGCATTGTTTTCGCCAAATTTGTAGCTAACTTTATTATTTTACTGTACATCTAGCCACGACGTAACGCCTTCCACTCATTATTCCCACATGGCGGAAATTTATCCAACATCCTATGCGAACAAACCTGAATGATATTGCATTTAATTATTTGGGACTAATGTGATTTACAATCGCGAGTCGCCAGCCAGTGACTTCAACCACGTAACTGTGTCCAAATAATCTCAAGTATTTAAAAACAACTTAGCCATTCAGTTAATCAGGCCAACCGACTTGGTTCGGTCAAACTTTCTGTAGTTTCATGTCTATTACGCAAATGATTTGGGATCAGTCGCTTCATCGTGTCATCATTACAACTCTAAGGCAGCCACATGCTCCTGAGACCAAAAAATATTCAAGCAAACCAAACACCTGCAAACAATGCTTTTGCTACGCCAGAGTCATAAAATGAACCCCACGGTGAAATGCGGATATGCTTTTCTATAACATCCTCGTAGGTACCAAGCTTGGCTCTTGCCCTTCGTGCACATGTACAGCACATCCCAATTCGCAATTGTCCTAACAGATAATTCTTTAGAGGTCCAAAATGCTTTAATTTTTGCATTGCACATAAATCTAATTCAAACTCACCTCAAGCATTCTACATCAAATTGCAAAGCATTAATAAATTCTGCTTAACCAGATTAGACAGCTTTAATTTACTGAGGGTGTGCCTTCAAATTCCATCAACCAGTAACAGTGTTCATATTCGTAATCAGATGCCTGACAAAATCGGATGTAGCGAAGCCTCATAGACTGACAAAAGTCGGTTGCTTCAGTCCTCTTCCAATTGTTGCCACTAAATGCGCAAATTAATCGCATTCTTGTAAAGTCCACACGCCACAATATCTTGGCACTGCTAGCAGAAAAACTACCATGTTTACATATGAGATTCTTGTGTGAGTGGTCCTGAGACATCGGTGGGCAACTGACACGTTGCATCGAGCATCAGGGTGACACGCCTCAACGCCTTCTCGGGAAGAATAAAGGCAATGCAAATGTTAGTGACAATTTCTCTTTGGCTAGCCTTGTGGCGATTGGAAGTGGTGACCTCTCCAGCCTCACTCAAACATTGCGGCTTATGGCTACATTGAGCATTGTTTACGGAAAGTGCCTTTTAATCGTACATGCATGCATGCATACATGCATTTAGAAATGTATTTGTAAATAGCTGTATGTGGTAATGAAGAGATTACAATGATTACCATGCACGGTAGAAAATGAGCTGCATTTCTGGCGATTATAACGTTATCACTGGTTATGTCTCTGCGCTGAGGAAGGAAAATGACATGTTTTCGTCTCACAACTTTTGCACGTTAATTTCTCTGTCGTCGCTGATGACAATTTTTCCTATGTACTGAAGTCTATAGGTTGCATTGAATACAATGCGATTCTCTAATGTGCCTGAATTTGGTCGCACTTGCCATTTGGCTCACTTGCCACAATGATGCTAACACTAAATTATTTGCTGATCTGTGACAATCCTTACATTCCACGCTTGTTTTCAACGACTTACAGGACAGAGTGTACCAAAATTGCTTTGGTGCTTCTTCGAGATGGGCTTGAGACTAGTCCTTCTGAGGTGTGGTGCAATAGACCATTGCCTACAGATGCTGGATGTTGTTGATAAAAAATTAGTTCAATTTAATATCTTAATCTGTGTTTAGTCACGGCCTAACATCTCTTGCTTATTGTCTAGCGACAGTGACCATTTCTCTGACAATGTATGCGAGCAAATGGAAATAACTTCCCATTTTAATTATTTTGGGCTACTGTGAATCAAAATCGCAAGTAGCTATGCCAATGACTTCATTCACGTAAATATGCCCAAATGATCTCAAGTATTTTAACCCCTTAACCAGTCGGTTATTCATGAAAACTGACCTCATTTAATTTAACTTTCTACAACTTCATAGCTATTGGGCAAATGACCTCAGATACATCGCTTCATCGTGCCATCATTACAACCCGAATGTGGCCACATACTCCTAAGACCGACAAATAATCAAGTAAACCAAACACCTGTAAACAATGCTTTCGCTGCATCAGACTTATAAAATGGATCCCACGGTTAAATACAGAGGTACTTTTGTAGAGCGTCATTGTAAGTATCAAGCTTGGCTCTCGCTCCTTATGCACAAGTGCAGCACATCTCAAATCAAACTTGATTATTCCACAATTCTCGGTGTCACTCCAAGTCGTTACGACAAATCAGCCAATCAGAGCGATGAAGTATTATTGACGAAAGCATAAAAACACACGAAGCATATCGCTAGCCTCAAACGGATACCATGCTGGGATTTACTGCTGCTCTTCTTTCTGTTGCCCTTCTATCAGGTACGCAAACATTCACACCTTCCAAACCAATTTTATGTCTCATTTTATTCATGCAATAGGTTAAGCATTTGCAATTGCATATTGCGTGGCAAGTACAACTCTTGTCTGGCACAGAAACAGTTTGTAATTTGGCACACATCGATTTGCTTCCAAGCAAGAAATCAAATCATTTAGAGGAATTTTTTGCATTCTATTATTGAAAGTGACAGCTGAACAGACAGTAGTCAAAGCAACGGACAGCTATCACAATTGTAATCCCAAAGCACAGATTCTGCCTTTGTTGTGGGTGTTGTGACTGAATATGCTTGATAAGTATAGGAGTGCAAAAAAGGAAGGCCTAGTGCCAAAGTCTAAAACATCACTTCACAAACTCAAGAAAAGCAGCATTTTAAGACAAGCATCAGTGACGTGTCATCAAATTTACAAGTATTTTTCTCTCCAACCAAGTTTTCAATATCCACGCTTAAGATCTTCAATGCAGCATTTAATAATAAATGCAACTTCTGCGTACGTAAACGGTTGACGACATCTGAGTACCTGTATTCATTGTTAAATAGAAGCAGATCCGCTGCTATGGGGTTCTCGAGTTATCGGAAAACCAAGTGGACGATCGCCTCCAATGCACTTTCTTCTACCCGCTAACCCCGTATGTATTAACCGACTGCATGAATGCCACTTCCTTGCCATTGCTTGATTTACTTGCATGGTTGTCTGCCTTTCCTACTTTGCAAGGCTGATGCAGAGCGAAGCATCATCCCTATGTGTGGCCGCTATGCTCACCTACTGAAACGCATTAATGAACGAAATTAAATGATTTTTAGACAATAGAGGTGGTGATTCAGGGTGAGGAGCCTTCGGAATTGGAGATTAGAGATGGAAAGTGCTTTCTTGGATCAGAGGTCTGGGGTGAGCCATGCCAAAGGAGTAGCGGTAAGTTAATGCCAGCGTTTCTTTCTTCGTCTGCTCCTTTTGTTGTCGATCTTCCGTTCATCATCACAAGATGAAATTTGCAGGTTTAGATAGTGAATAGATTACAACTTGGTGAATGCTACCATAGATGACGCCAGTAAGTTGATCCAGTGTGTAAATAGTAACAGAAAGCTCGAAATGTTGGTGGACAAATCTGATAACAACCACAACTTTCTGTCTAATTGAAAAGGCTTTTGTATTCCTTCTAGATAGTGCGCTGATTACTCTCAGTGATGTATCAAAACAGGACGAGCTGTTTATAACCACTGGAGGTGAACCATTTACATCAACATTTTTTGTGTCCGAGTGTAGATTTCGGAAGCCACGGAAAGGTAAGACAGTTTTAAATGCTGAAGAATACAGACAAAACTGCACTGTGAATAGTTACTTTATCAAAATGACCTAGCAGTGATGGCTTACAGAAGTCTTTTTTGAAACACAACTTTGTCACTCCAGATGTTGACTAATGAGTAGAGAGGGTTTCACAAGCAAGACATTTTCGCACAGGTGAAGTAGACCTACAGACCTCGTTCCCACTTTCCCGATTTGGAAAAGGCCAGCCATATGTGGAATTGAAATTCGGTGTTCAAGGAGATAAACGCAAATTTAGGGTGCGTAGCCCTTCAGATGCTTACCACACATCAGCTTGTCCCCTTCACACAGTCACACAACTCATTTCTGCTCAATCGATATTGCCTACACTGCAGGTGATGCTTACGAGGAACACCAAGCATGCTTGCACTTGGAAGGGGACAGAACTTCGACGAAACCGATGGCACCTCTGCAGTAAGTTTCACTTGTCCCTCTTGATCGTGTCATATTCCACGCTCTTGAGCACAACTGGAATGCCAATACCGCCTTTCTTACCCCATTTAAGGCGATTTGGTGAAAGACGAAGATACCAATCTATGGATATTTGCTGTAAACGTTTCGCGAATTGACGAGGCTAAATATGACATTTTTACCTGGTATGGAAGGCGTACAGATCTAACCGTTACTGTTGATTGGACGCAAGTGGGTAAGAGAACATTCAATTTGTCGAAGTAAGCCTTTGAAGTGAAGAGTTCTTTGATGTAGTTGCAACATTGGCGTACTTAATGCAAACGTGGCAGCAAAAGGTTGTTGAAGAAGAGTAGTCAGAGAAATTGAGGCACTGTTTCTGTTTAGGCGATTCACCGGAAATAGCGGATTGCAACAGTAAGTTATAGCACATGCATGCGGCACCTGGGAATTGCTGCAGTGGATGTCTATTTACAAAACGCTACTTAGCCAGCATTTTCTCTCCACCCATTTGGTATGATTTTCAGGCTATCCAGAAGTGACGAGTAAGTGAATTCTAATGTTGTTTGTACACATTGTCCTGCAGGTTGCAATCCGACCTGGTGCGCTTTGGGCAGTGCACTTCTTGAAAGTTGATGCTTAGTTAAACAAAATCCTGCAAGTTCACCCATCAGAATCTGCATCAAGTTATTTTAATCATGTGCTCTCTGTTTTCATTTGTGATTCGAGAAAGCGTGGTAAATGGAGGTAGGGGACATAAATGCTGTGTATGCCGCGGTGACTGCTGATTGCAACAGGAGTTAAGACGATGCATTATCGAGTGTCTTTGCTTCGAAAGTAGCTGACAATCACATTTGATGCTAAGACATTTAAAAATCTCTCTTTTTATATAGGCGACAGCATTGAGACCTAAATGAAGTGGAAGCTGTAAGCGAGTCGCCTTGCACTGTTGCCTGCCAATTGCACTTTGCTTTCTACATTAATAAGCTTCTTCCTGTACTGGCTAGGCCATCGTCAGGTATGCTAACAATGGTTCTAATATCTGCCATCCTCATTCTCACTATCCCTTCATTTTCACCCTAGGAGTTCAAAATGTATTTTATCGAAGACCAATTTGTTCCAAAATTGGCTTGCATTCACTGCTTCAATGCATTTATTAAATTTCAGCGAGCACAGCTCAGGCAGCATCATTATTAAAGATACTAGTTTCTGAAATAAAATGTAGGCTGCCATTTATAATCGTCTCACCAAAAGCGGCTTCGATGAAGTCACACTACTTTCCAAGTGACAGCCATCATTGTGTTTATGTTCGCATTAACTGACCATTTGTTCTCAACGCCTCTGTCCCAACTCGCAGTAACGTTCGTCTAAGGCTTTTTCTACACAACGTGCTTTAGCAGCACTGTAACAAGACGCGGCAAGCAGTGCAAAGCATGCCAGTGAAGGCATAAACTTTGCCAGTCATCTAACACAAAATAAACAACAGCTCTGGCACCGCGATAATAATCGCGTTCCTCCGAATCTTACGTTACAATGTTTTTCTTTTAGCCAACTGCGCAAAGCAAATTTGTCCTCCCATTTTCGAATGCGTGGATTCCAAAAGCAACTAACATCTTTCAAAACGAACCTACACATCTGCACAACACAGCACTAACCATGACAATTGTAGCCAAACTCCGAATGTTTTCAATAAGTCGAGTTCATTCTATCCCTCACTCTTGCTTGATTTATGGCATCCAGTGCAGGTGCACTTCAAAACCACCAACCTCAATTTGGACATCCAAAATGGGACCGTTTACAAATGCCTTAGTGGAGGTTAGTCAAGTTTGCTTAAGCCAATGCATGAGCGCAAGCAATGTGCTTTACATTTACAGAGGGTTAACCAAATCATAGACACTTGAGCTATTCCCGTGAGCATAACAGAGCACTTTGGAGGCGGAAAATAATTTTAATCGGCTTTTCGAAGTGGCCTGGGGGCAAACGAAGAGTAGACATCAGTAGGATTGTGGAGCTGCTGAGGCGGCTACCGCTGACGGAGCAGGTGACAGCACCGATTGCTCCAAAACACAGCTTCATAACATTTAAGCAAAAGTCAACCTCCCACCATGGATTTAACCTGAATTTGTAAAGGGCATGCCAAATCGTTGGTAGGACGAATACTGAACGAGTGACTTCTGGAAAACAATTCCTTGCAGTAGTGGTCGTCACGAGCGATTGCTGTGAAACAAATTCATTCAGAGCGTCAGTGCAGGTTATAAGCTGGTGAGGCAAATGCAGTGGTGGTTGGTATCGACGCATGCAACATTTTGATATAGCCGAGATGCTAATTCAAAAAACGGCATCACATGGCATATGGCTAGCGAAGCAGTTCAAGGGTTGCATGAGCCCTTTACTGGTCGTGTAGAGTCCCGTCATGTGATTGGATTTGGTCGCCCAGATCGTAAGAGCTAACGGCGCCGGATAATTTTCTTTGGAATCATTTAAAGCTAAAGGCATATACCACCAAGTTCAGAGCCATTCGCAGCCCATGAAAGGAAATCAAGCTCCATGGCAACGAACTTCTGCCACATTTTACGCTATACAGTCACAAGAACTTTAACAAAAGCATTCGTAAATGCCAGCAAAGCCGTGTTGACCATTCACCTGATGTGCTACCCCATGCACAGACTTACGCTGCATAACCTACTAGTCAACTGAATTAAAATTTCCTGATATATTTATGCTTCCTACTAGAATTACGCTTCCTTTGCATGCCCCTTAAGGCACGGAGTGCATGTCCGTAAAACTGTATGCAACGAACGATGACGTGTGCGCTGCTCTTCCAACCGATACTTTTCAAACACCAAAAGTGGAGCAGAAGTACAAGCACTTACAAATGGCAAAGTGTTCGTATTTCTTCACAACACTTCCTTTCCACTTGGCAGAAAGCAGTGAAAGTAGGAAAGATTTGCTCATTGTCTCGGCGAAACTATCGAGACTGAATGAGTTAAGAGGCAGTCGTGCCTATTCTGCAATTCGTTTTGCGCACGAGGACTGCACATGGGGTCATTTACTTGCCAAGGCATAATGCCACCACGAGCAGCATAACCCCTACACACTTCTACTGAACCCATCTTAAGTGACACATCGACTCTACAGGTCTTCCCTATCAAATCGACCGATCACGGTTTTTGGTAGCAGTACATTGCATTTCCGTTCCTTCCCCCAGATCAAGGCTAGAAATTAAAACTAGTGGGAACGAAACAGCAAATGTGATGGTCAATAGCATTGAATGCAATGCTGGTTATTTTCCCTTACGAGCTGCAGTTCTTAGTAAATGAAATGCGAGCCNTAATGAATGCAATGCTGGTCATTTTCCCTTACAAGCTGCATTTCTTAGCAAATGGAACGCGAGTTAGCCACAGAGGTAAACTACTGATGCTGCGTCTCAACAGAAAAGGAGGTCACGACGGACTCTGCTGCTTCCAGTCACTATTGTCCATAATCGTGTGTCACTAGTTTTATGGGTTGGTGGATTCTAGTTGTCGAATTATTGCTGCCTGAGTGGGCTGGATAGAACCGTGCATCGTTTTACTCTCTTTATGGAGGTGCAATAACCTTAGAGGTTGTGATGGATCCAACGTACCTGTAGCTTTCATAAAGCAGCCAAAAATGCTCAAAGTAATAACACAAATTACTGGACTATTTGCTAAAAGCAGGTAAGTCACATGGACAGAAATAACAAGGGTGGACGTTGATGTATGCACCAAACACAATAACAAGCCATCTGACTGCGTAACGGAGGCGAAATTTCGGACTTGGTTTGAAAGTATGCTAGGCTTCTCGCCATAAATCTGCTGTGTCTATTGTCGCTTGCTTCATTGTCAAACACAGAGACTAGGAAACCGAAATGTTCAAAATGGAGCACAACGATTGCAACGCTTTCCCATTCTTACAAGTTCTCATTCTTGTACAGTAAGTGGTACACAAAATGCTTTTTAAGCATTAATCCCTCATGAGGGCTTCGACTTGGTTCTAATCTGCGAACACTCGTCCTCGTGCTTACACAAACAATATCCCTTTCTTCCCAAGTCAGAGCATTCCACTTTTCACTTTTTTCTATGACAAATGAATAAACAAACGAAAAATAGTTGATTCGCAACATGGAAGTCACTTGGAATTACAGTCGTTTGAAAACATGCACTAAGGGGCTCAAAGACGCACGGGAACTTTGGCGCATTTCGGATTTAACGCACTCTAGATTCAGATTTTTTAGTTTGCAATGTCGTAGACCCTGCGGTATAATTGACCTCACACTTCTTTGGATGGAGTTCCCATTGGACTAGCGGAAGCAGCCCTTGTGGTTGCCTAAAATGCAGTGTTTAGCCACGATATTAACGTGGATTTATCAATATAAACCAAGGAGTTTTTCGTTTGCTCAAGCTGCTGTCGAGTTGCCTTTTCTAAGGGCTATCAAATCCGTCAATCACAGAGTTGCTGGAGCATTGCTAAGAAAGAAATGGAGAAGACCAGAAGGCGTGCGGTTCTCCGTTTTTCTTTGGATAATGCGCATTATGCGTGCCAACACACGGACCAATTGAAAGGCTCCGCTTACAAAATGACGTTATTGATAAGAACACGCAGACGTATGGTTACTTCCGAACCCATTTTTGAAAAGCAGGCAGGAAGAAGCTTCGCTTAGGCATAACTAAGAAGAAAGGGTAGTGATGCCGCGAGCTACATTGTCGCGTGCAGAGGAGAGAGCTTAAAAGCACTACCTAGTTCTAAAGCATCGCTACTGCACTCGGAATAAATCTAGTCGGTACCTACATAATTTGATTTGTGATGGATTCTTATTCCCATTTTAGTAAAGTTTGGCGACTAAAAATAGAATCACAGGTTGGCAGTCTCCTTTCATATGACGCAGATAGTCACTACTCAGGTAAACATACCTAATCCTGCCATCTAGGACTTGATTCTTCCCCGTCACGATAGCGATTTGGTCCTGGCGAGGTTTCCAGTTGTAAAACATGACCTCCCCACATTATCTCCTCTTAGTCAATTAACACTGATTTATGCATTGCAGTTTTACGCACCGTTCCGCGGTCTCACCTGCGCGGTTCTCATTTCTGACGCAGTGCATGCAGAGTAGTTGGCATCATTTAAATCGCAGTTTTTATTTTTTATAATTGAGCCTCTGCAGAGCGCTTTGAATATCCTAAAACCAAATGAGAAATCAGTATGCTTACAGTGCTTGTGCCGCCTCCATGCACTAGAATGTGGGAAATGGGTTGGAAACTCTGCCACAACTCAGGCCGAGCTTGAACCTCCAAGTGTAGAACTAGTCAGACCAGCAAAAGCCTCATTTTACTCGTAACTAGATACTTGGAAAGCAGGAATGCTTTTATACCACTGTCAAGGTCTACACCAAATTATAAGTATCATGTGAGCACTAGCATCACCCGATTGCGTCCTTTGGGGAAGCAGTTCAATTCATAAATGCGCACAAGTGCCTTCTTGCATCATAACATCAGCCAACTGTCCTACGTCAAAATGGATTGGGTTTGCCACTAGCCACCTTTAATGAGATTGTCACTGTTGCGTGTGGTATTGTGGCAGTGACACCTCATTTCAATTTGTGCCCGCCTCGTTACAAATCAAAACTAGCTCTTCCATTCGTCACATGCCGCATCCCTTCCTATGTTTCGACTTCAAGCTCCGAATGTGTGTTTCCAACTTCACTCAGCCAATTGGCTTTGGTGTCAGCTGTTCTAACGAAGATTATACCTCAAAGATCAGCTAAAATTAAGGCAAACACTATAATTAACCAAATCGTTGCACTCTATTCTCATGTTTTCTCGAAAGGAGAGCCAAGCAAATTGCCAAACCTCCCATCTACTATACAATTCATCATGTAAATAGATCCTGTCAAGCAATTTAAAACGAATTCTGCACTTTTAACAGTCTAAGGAACTCGAACTTGCAAGGTTTCACCTCGTCACTAGCAGGAAAATTTTAGCCGCTCTGTCCAGATTGTATGGCGCAACGCACAAGTGGAACTTAAGTCTTCTAAATAACCCTCAGATGTCGAGGTCATTTTATAAAGCCAGGCAATAGGCACGACCAAAACACTGAGTTACATGGACAGGCATCCCACCCCCACGCTCTCGAGTGCGACTCTGCCTCTGCACGTTGGCGATAAAAGTGCTCGAGTCGAAATCGAGTTTACCGACAGTTGGAAGGGCTGCGCATTGCAGCGATCACGCAAGCAGTTCAGTTTACGCCACATATTAGGATGTGAAAATCTTACTTGAGGAGTGGTTAGGCCACGAAAATTCGTCTTCGCGATTGGCAACCGGATCATCCTTTATGCAAAGGCTACAGTTAAACAGTGATTGGACTGAATTTTGTATTTGCTTTGCAATGAGACTAGACCTTAGTGTAAGAATCACTGCTTCTCAAGCAAGATTACGAATAGCAAATTCTGTGTGATGCGTTAAAAGCATCACGTCACAGGTGGTTATTGCAGTTTTCAAGGAGTAGGCCAAAATACATTTGAAACGGGTAAGCAAAGCCCACGAAGTGCATCCAGACCCACGAAAACGGGCGATTTATGACAAATATGGCAAAGGAGGCGTTGGTTCCACCCACCTTTCTGGCTTCGGTGGTTTTTCATGCTTCACTTCGGGGATGCTACGGAAGTATTCGCTCAGATCGTCGAAGCTTCGTCCTTTGATGCTTTTAAAACCCAACTTTGTCACACATGGGGCTGCGCCAGTCCATCATCCTCACGCAAGTTCCCGCCTTCATCGGCCTCACAACCCTTACGAACAAAGTCGTCGTGANAAAACCCAACTTTGTCACACATGGGGCTGCGCCAGTCCATCATCCTCACGCAAGTTCCCGCCTTCATCGGCCTCACAACCCTTACGAACAAAGTCGTCGTGATGCTATACCAATCCACGACACAAGGCACATCATATCACTCATGTCATTTGGTGGTGTTTTATTGGGTGATGTCTTCGGGAGACCTCTGAGTGGTGTTGGTGGCATCAGTGGGTTTTCTTCATTGTCTTCGTTCAGTAATGGCGGAGTGAGTGGTAAAATGACCAGGTCGATGTCGTCATCAACTCGCACTGTCAATAATCACGTTGTCACTGCCACAATAGTTCGCGAAAACAGCGTTGCAACGATTACAGAAGCGTTGAATGGACGCGTTGTGCTGACAGAAGGAAGTGTTTGCTGCAACAAATCCTCATCTCTGCATTTGAGTTACTAAGCTCCATTTTAACAGTTGGTCATTTATTGTACAGATGCATAAACTGACGTATTTCCTACCGTATGGCTCGATTCGTTTGCTCATTTAGATTGTCCATGAAAAGAATATGCATTTTATATGGGACGATATGAACCTGCTGGGCATTGCTGCTGATTGCCAATGCCAAGCACTGATGGTTCTTGCTACCACAATTTTGGTCTGACTCTTAAGCCATTGTTTTCCTCTGGAAATGTATCTCCAGGCCTATTGCTTGCTCATGGCCGCGGTGGCTAGCATCAGGTTGGACTGGCCTATTTGAGACGGATTTTGGGTAGTGATGTTAGTGTCGGGTGGTAGCGCTGCAACGTGATGGCGCCAACTCGGTTCACTTCCACTTATTATGTAAGCAATGGTGGACCGTGTTCGGGTGTTCTGGCCGCATGTGCTTTGGTGGGTGGTTGGTAAGAGAACACCGTTCGTGCGCTAGCCATGGCGGGGGTTGAGCGAGTCACACCTTATGGAACAACCTCAAAATGGAGGGCGCATTTGGTGCGCGTCACGATGTAAGTGCATTCAAGAACGGAGTCTATGAATCATGAAAGCGTCATGGCAGTGGTGCATGAGTGTCTACTCTGCGACTCGGAGGCCATGAAGTGGGTTACACCGTCATGGATTTGCGATTCTTCGTGTTGTTATTTGATCAACACTGCTGGTGTATGAATGAGTTTGTGAAGTAATGCGAGCTTTAGAATCGTGTGGGCTATCGTTAGAGTGGAGGCGTGATGAAGTGTGTGTTTGGCTGTATTTCTGAGAAGACTAGTTTCCCACAATGTGAATGATGGATGTCAGTACGGGAGAGAGTTGTTATTAGGCGGAATATCTGGAGGACTGTAGGTAGGGCCTGAAAACTATATTGCGAGTATCGTCTTGTCAATTTGGATTCGCCTTCGCCTAGTGGTCGTGAATGCGTTCCCCCTGGTTATTTTTGTTGCATCCATCCCATCTTTGTCAGTGATTCAAAAGTCACTAATGGGTTGGAAGCGCAGCTCGCATATTGATTCTTCGCACGGCTCAGAATGTACTCGGTGCTAGCGGCAATAATATGGCCTCGATTTTATCCTCTTTGCAAATCACATCACGAAGTAGGACTAAATTTGCACTATGCTTGGCCGAGTGATGTTTCTCAACGAGACCATTTTGCTATTTTTCAAAACATATGCCTGGAAGTAGCGGCACTGAACAAAGCTAGTCACATTACCTTTACGTGGCTAAGATTCGCCGTGCATTCCTTACCAATTCACCCTTAACTCAGTACCAATTTATCTTCACTCTAACTTTTACTCAGCTGCTGGCCACGGGAATTCATAAGATGCTCTCTTGACACCTACTTTTAACGGATACTGCAGGGGGTGCGTAGCAGGCATTTAAATATCTTCTGAGTTTGCATCGCTTCACTTGCTCATAACGATCATTTAATTAGGAAAAATACCATAAGTGAACTTGGTCTTGCTACCTCCTATACTATAAGTAGCTTTGAATCAAGTCACCTACAGTATGAACCTACTCCTATGACGCTCATAGCTGACGCGTAGCATGGATTCCATGGTGTCTCGCCATTATGACTGGGCTGGTTTGCCCCTCCATCCCCGATTCGATCCAATCTGCACAGACGCACAACCAAGTAGGCAAAATGCATTGCTTAGCATTTTAAGAGCAGCAGCAGTAGTAGAGTTCTGTACAATTTCCGCCTAGTCCATAGGCACCAGTGGGAACAATATGGGATCCGCCCATGTCTCCGGTGCACATTGCTTCTCCTTCGATATTCTCCTTGTCCTCAGCTCATTCAATACCCGATGTGATAATTCGACTAGGTGCAAGGCTTATAAATGGACCAGATAGTGGCTGNGGTGCAAGGCTTATAAATGGACCAGATAGTTGCTGTCTGAGAGTTGCGTTCACAGAGTAGATTCCCTGTGTTCTTGGTGGACCCCCAAAACCACCAATGCTTAACTTTGAGTCTACACACTTGTCTCAGATGTTAGTGATTCCTGCAGTCAGACGGTAGTCATCGACTTGGAGCGGACGTGCAACGTCAACAAGGAAAACTGGATTTGTAGTAGTTCCGGTCAAGACTTCCTTTCCTCTACGCTTGGGTCTCGAGTTGTTCGGACAAATGGAAATGTGACTGCTGTATGAAACGAGGTGAGTTTCGTTATAGAACCAGTAGATGACCACGCGAAACCACTGATTGCAGTAATAGGCGGCATCATGCACCCAGCCAGCAACCTAATCTCCACCGTCCTTCTGCACAATGCACATTTCCCCAATTGCCATCAGCAGAATCAGTGGAGAAGTAAAATTAGCATCAGTCATTCCATCGAAATCAGGGATGAGAAAATGTAAAACATCATCAGTGAATCTCTGCAAGGTTTGCGTAAATTCCAATATAAACTAATGACTTCGCCACGTAAACAACTATGAGAGAATCGAGAGCTCGAGAAGTGATTTAATGAGAGAATCGAGAGCTCGAGAAGTGATTTCACAAAGGCTATTGTAGCTCCTCAAGACACGTTTAAGACCTTGTAGAAGGATATTTTTCCCCTCTTCCCTTCCTCCGCCCCTACTACTGAGGATTGGATATTCCTAGTCATCTCTATCATAGATACAGGCAGAATGCATGAAAATTAAGTGTGTATGACGCAAGAGCCTCTGGCTCCGGAGAGGAACCACGTGCTTCCAAGATTAAGCTGAAATCGTCCTCCCACCCCACGCCTTAAAAGCATATTTAATGAGCATCAGCATTACATCTATCTTTTGGGAACTGTAGACGCTGTAAGCACACACTTCATCCCGCCACCAATTTAGTCTGCTTTGGATTGCAGACTTTGTAGAATGTTATTCACAATGCTTTGTTAATAGCAATGCTAAAAGCGAATCCAGAATCAGTCGTGCATACGTTACACTCCCAGAAATGGAGTTAGGACTGTCTTGATCTCAAAGCGTTGGAGGTGATTTTGGCAAGAGTCACTTTATTAAACTTGACAAAGTGACACGCTTGGTCATTGGAGCAAGATCCTAAGCATTTGGCCATAATGCCCGAAAGGCTGGATTTCCAGGTGGTACGATTAAGAGGAAATTGTGTTAGTCTGGAATTCGTAATGACGCGAACCCATCCCGCAACTTGCTATGATGGAATACGCGCGAGAGGTCCGGCCGAGTTACAAGGGAGACCCTGTGGGAGAAGTCAAATGCAATCAGTTATATTCCTTTACTTAATAAAGGGAAAGGAACAGTTACGCAAAGCTTTCGAGGATGCTTTTGAACCGTATTGTATGATATTTTACGAGGGGTTTCCACACCAAACTGCTCTTACTCCAAAGGCATTCACCGTTTCGACAATTTGAAGTTATCCACAACAACAAATGCACTTTGGCAAGGCAAGACATGAAGTATAGGTGTTTGGCTTCATAAATCGTTAAGGAGAGCGAAAGTGGCTGAAATGGAGCACGTGGGCTCAAACGCTTTCCCAGAACATTGGATGGACTCAGCTGACCCAATGACAGCATTGTTATTTGTCACAAAACAATCCTTCTCCAGTGCTCCTGATGTTACGCAAAATATCAGCCTGCCTCATGCAATGCGTATGACCTGAATCGTCGAGGTGCATCCAGCTGACAAGATGTAGAAGATTTTGATTACTGGGCTCAAATCAAATCGGGTCCAAATCAGCCCCGATTTGTGTTTGCTTGCATCGTGTTCTCATCAAGAAAGCCCAAATTGCGTTCAGAATAGGTTGGTAGATAACTGTCTAGTAAAGCAGACTCAGATATCCTCCTCGTTTCACTTTAATTGGAGTGACAAATTAGGCATGAAGTGCCATGTCCCGGCTCCGCACGATGTGGAACATGTGTCGCTGATCCAAGGACATTTGAGTGATCAAGTCACGTTAGAGCATGGTGGACTGGCCATGCTCTATGTCTTCAAGCCTTTTTAGCGGCGCCGCCAACTCTACGCAAGAAGTGAGGTCAGTTTACCCAGAGTCGCACTTCTGTTCGTGTCCATTTGGCAATCCGTCAACAATCAGATGTCTCGTCAGATGTCTCGGTGTGGTCATGTAGGCTGCAATGTAGCCTTGTTCTTGCAAAAATATGACCAAAGAAACCTCGTCACTCGCTGGACATTTTGATACAAAATCATTTCAAATTGTGGACACATCATGGTTCATTTCACGATCCAGAATCGGTCACTGTCTCCTAAATTCCTAAACCAATCATGATCAAGAAGTTGTAGCGCTATCCCTTCGCCTTGCAGCCTCTGTGTTGACCTTTGCTTACCATCCGCTTTGAGGGTGCTCTGTTTGCACGCAATCTCAGAACAGCGTTACCATGTGACTCTACATAAGTCCTAACTGATTACTAATCGCCAAGCATTGCAGAGAGAGGGATTGTGCCCCAACTCACTGTCTTCCTACTAGCGTCAGAGAGCAATGACAAGCTGCAATCATACGGATTGTCAATCGAGGGGCGAAGGCCACGAGTACTTGCTTGTTCCCATAGAGCGCACCTAAACTGATGAATTTCAAACCATGTCTGGACCAAGGCTAATGCCTAGAACGTAAATGGCACTCGGAAATCATCAACACCACCAAATGTTTGTGCAATGATTTTAAAAGCATCGGCTAAGATATGCAATCAGATGAAGAATTCTTCACTCAACAGGAAATGACCCAACTTAGTAATAAGCAGTTAGCGAATTGCAATTGGCTGAAAATTGGGTTCCATTCGATAAGACTTGCCACTTGGGCGATTCGACTCACAGTCTGAAGGGCGAGTGGGAGCTGGCTACCGAGAAGTTCGAGTGGTTCCGAATGTGCAACCGTCATGCCTGTTGGTTGGGAAAGGCATGGGCTCCTTACTAGCCAAACTGCTACAATGAGCGTATTGGAGACCGCTAAGACTTTAAAGACCGCATGGGAAGAAGTTCGTCTCATTTAGCTCTCTTTTTCGATTCTATAACAATGCCAGGAAGCATGAACAGCCCAGGAGGCTGCAGATGGCCATTTGGTTCCTAACGAGACCGAAATGCTGACGTCAGCACTCCTCCTTCCTGGTAAGTTTAGTTGTGAAGAAATGGATGGGGATGTATATCCTCTCTAATACCAAAGACTACCCTCGTCACTGTCACTCAAAGCAATGCCAATCCAACTTCTTCCATAAAGAGCACAAAGCAGTACACTGTCATCTGCTTCTAGCACTGGTGCTGCATAGTGGCGGGGACCAGTGACTTGAAATGGCATAATCAGTATGCGTCTCTTTGCTTGTCAAGACACGACAGCAATAATTTGAATTTGTGGCCTGCCTGCGTTCTTCTTGCAGAAAACTACAGTTTGTAAAGTAGATTGATTCGCGAAACGAAGGAGTATTTCCAACCACGTCTACAGTACTGGTCGTTAAAGACCAACTTTCCAACTTTTCCTGAAAAGAATGGAGTAGAAAGGGCAGAGTATAGGTAGCGAGGAGCGCTTTTCGTCAAGTTGATAACGAAGACCCTGCAGCCGATGTGTCATTTCAAAAGAGGAAGACAAAAGCGGATGGGGCTATATTGGCCACACAGCCATTGTATTTTCGTAACGAAATGAGCCCATGTTCAGTCCTCACGACAAAACAGAATGCAAGGTAGTTGCAGCTGACCCCGAAATTGTGCAGTCTCGACAGTTTACAGAGACATCAAACAAGTCCTTTCCATTCTACCACTGGCTGCTAAGTGGAAAGAAACAGTTGGTGAAGCAAATGCGAACAGCAGAGGCGTTCAAATTGCATCTCCATAATACTTCCTCAGCCTAAAGCAGAACCGACGAACATCCCACTTACTAACGTAGGACCACAAGCTGCGGCGCCTAATGGAGCCTCCTGGTTCCTCAAGTACAATGTGCTTCAAAGGAGCATTTTGTCAAATTGTGGAGGGAAAAATTTGTGATGGGTTGGAATGCTGCGAACAGCGCTGACCCAACCTGGTAGTAGTTCTGCTTAGTTAACAAGAACTTGGACAGTTCATGCATTGTTTTCCTTCATGGAAATCTCGGGACGCTACAATGCAGTCAAATATCCGTCCGGTGCATGGAAAGATTCGTTTAAATGCAATTCGGAGATGGTGGACATTGGAATGGCTCTGCATTAGCTTTATCAGTTGTTTCACCCAACACACGACATAATGCTTGGCTGTAACAGTGGAAGGGCAGCAAGTCGCCAGTCCAACTTGGTTAAATGCAATTCAGGATTGAATCCCATTCCAAAGAGAAAAGGCATTGTCACATCTATTTTGGTCCACGATTGTCTTCGAAGTGCTTTGAGCTGATTCGCAATTTTAGCTGTCACGATCTGTCTCATTTGCAGCAAGCGCCAAAGAGGATCAAAATAATTGGGTAAGCAAATATTAATTGCGTTTATGTCTTGATTTAAACGGTTTAGAGTATCGTTCAATTTCGAATTTGCCATTCAAATTGATGTGCGAATGCTTTACCTACTTAGCCAATACGACTCGGTGAGATTGACCGGTTTTGCAGCCTGTAGACAAAGCAGATTACACAGGACCACACGTTCCATGAGCTACGCTCACCTTCAATTCGCCTTGCAAATACATAATGGAGGTTATCAACGAGACCGAGGATTTCGTGCCATGTATAGGCAGCGTAACCTAAGCGTCCAAGCGATTCACTCGGAGGATTACAACTGAACATCCCTTCAAGTGTCCTACATTCATTGGCAGTTCTAGCTGCCTATATTTTCATATACGTAGAACGCCTACCAAATTGTGTCGAAGGGTGTCTGACAATCAGTACGAGATGTGACAACATTCAACCAATCTCTAGCAGAGAACCAACATCGTAAGCGGTATTCCATGTGGTTAACTCCTAATAGGTTTGGGTTGCCCACATCCGCCTGGCATTTCAACAGCCTGTAGATCCATGCAGTGAGCAACATTGCACCCTGTTCCCCAAACTAACACTACATGACCTGCCTTCTCATCAAACACTGTTTCACTAAACACACAGACATTATTTTGCCTGTGTGGCACTGATTATCGAAATCTTGGCTACTGTCATTCCTTTCAGCTCATTTGTGAAGCAGACGCCAACAAACGAGACCGATTCATGTTCAAAGATGCTTTGAACATACGCAGCGTTGCATAGCTCATGCAGGATAACAAACCCACCCAGCAACTAACATTCCGTCAGCGGTTGAATCAGAGGTTATTCAGCGCGGCTGCAGGCATACAACTCCTCGAACCGCATCATTTCGTTGGGTCGGGAGAGGTGTGGCGTGCAAGTGGCAAACCGCAAGTCCATCAGTCTACGCGAGGCATCACTGGCGTAGGTGGTGGCCTTGTGGATCTCTCTATGCAACAGCAGGTCATCGCACCTCTCCATGCTGAGATATCCAACCAATTTTTGTGCTAGTTTTAATTTATTCAGCGGTCTAGCTTCTACTACCGTAGGAACTGCTATCCACTTAAAAGCTGGACTTTCCTTTCAATTTAAAAAACACTTAGGGAATCGTCTTAATGCAGTGTTCTACAAGGCTAACCAGGTTTTGAAAAGGCACATTACTGACCACCGTTTGTTCTATGACCGCACCCAGAAAACAAGCGTGTTTTCCCTTGGATCTCCACCTAACGCGCTTCGTATCCGTCTTTCTGAAATGATCGTCTGTGAACAGCATCATCATCGGCCCACTTAAACTTGAATCTTCAGATGTCTTTCAAAACCGGATTTCATTTCCTAATGCTTAGCCCTTTCCCAAACCTCGTGATGCGTGCAATGTGTCCTCAAATCCCAATGACGTCGCAATGTGCTTCGAGCTATTCGAACCAAAAGTTCAATTCGATGGGCTGATCGTTGATAAGTGCAGCTGATTTTGTATAAAGCATAAAATAATATTCACATTAGGGTCATTATGTCAAAAGAGGTGAAGTTGGCACTTCCACATACAGTTTGAATCTGAACACCTCACGTGGATGTCGTGACTATTCTCAACATGATGGTCGATGTCAGTGGCAAATGCTATCAAGTCAGTAGGGGCAGAAATTTTTGGTCAAATTTGAGCTTAATTCGTGTACAATGCAAGTATTAATTGATTTTTAGACCTCTAAAGAACTAGCTGCTAAGACACTTTTAGAGCTTTAATGATTTTCATTTAGGCTAGCTGAAATCATTAGAAAGCGCCAAATTAATCCGGCACTTATTGGAATTTATTTGCAAATTCAGGGTAGGCATGCATGGATGCCTGATGGCAGGCTGGTGCTTACCACTCAAACCGCACTTCAGTTTTGGATTGGCGAGTATATAGCAACCGCTTGGTGATAGACCTGAAGAAAGTATGAACACACTTGACGAGGAACTGTGCGTGGTAGTGGACAAATTGGTGAGGGTCAGATCGCGAGTTGTAAAATGCTCTGGTACCTTCAAATTCACTAGCAACGTTCATTTCTAATTATTTGCAATGCGGTATTTACTTGTGTACTGCCGAGTAAAAATGAAGGAATTTACAGCCCATCGCATGCCAAGTAACTCCATTAAGTCAAAATCTTCTGCTACCTATCCGCATGATGCAGGCTATAACGTAGTTTGCCTTACGAGGCTAACATGTCCAAGGGTTCCCAAAACACCGCTGACTAATCCTTGCTGCAATTACAACAAGCTCCTTCATCATTGGAATCAAAGACACTTCTTTGTACATTCCTCACTACGCCACCAATCATTCCGCACTAACCGCAACCAGCCGATCAGTTCTGCTCCCGCCTTTACCATTGCTGCATATTCTCTACTTCGGAGATTGTAGGACAGTGGAGGGAAGTGACTCGCTGACGTGTCTCAATTGATTCTCATTTGTCCACATTTATAGATGTTGAGTGACTGAAGGCGAAAACCCGCTGCTTCGAGATATCTGCGGGAAAGCAAACACCCGTGTTTTCACCCGCCACTCTCTTTTATTTTGCAATTTTTATGTTTAAACTCCTCACTCATCACCGTGGAAATTATCCATCTGTTGAAATGTTATGGTACGATAAGTAGCATATCCACTGGCTGGCGACACGTCCAAACTCGTGCTCTTCCCTTGGATAATCCAAGGAATTAACTGGAGGATGGAGTTCTTCATGCATCAGTGCAAAATGCGTGAATTGATATCTTAAACAATGGACTGGCTAGCATGTGCAGTTTTCTTACAACCTAGGTGGATTAATCGCAGTGCCTAGGACCCAAACTGCCAACTTGTCACTATTTGGTTTTCGTGAAATTCCTGTCGTGTTCTTAGCATTGTCCTAGGATCTCTCCCTGACTATAGAGTTATAAACATTGGACATTAATTTGGTGGGTAACCGCTTGAGTGCAAAAGAGTTCGTAGAACAAAAGTAGCATCGAGGTACTTCCATCAGTGTGTGAAATTCCCGGCTGCGGCAGAGCTCACCCAACAAATCCAGGGCTCATTTATTTGTTTAACTACACTCTGAGTGCCGTGGTGCATTTATAGCGGTGCCCAACCACTCCTCAGGAGTTGCGATTGCAATGCAAGCACGACTAGCAGGAGGCTCTAACCAGCAGTAACATCCTAAACCCATAAAAGTATCGTTCTCTCACGAGAGGTCGGAATTTTAAGGATCACCTCACAACCCATGGATGTGACTAAGCTTTGACTGGATCATGTCATGGCAAAATGGGAACAAATGTTGAAGCAGCATGAAGCACGAAGACCAGCATCTCTGCACGAGGTGCAGGAGAAGCAAGATATCCCATATTTTGTCACTTTTCCTCTCATTTTCTACCCCATCTCTTGGGTATGGGAGCATCATAGGAGCCTACGGATAAAACCTGGACGCTACGAGTTAAGAAGATTTGCTGTTCATTTGCCGCTTTTATGAAGACCTAGCTAAGTACAATCTCCTACTTTATGCTGCACCCCGCGCAAATTTCTGAACACGATAAGATCCACATGTTCATTATCAAGCACAACTGAACAGCACTTCTCACACTGCTGTCCAACTTGACATATTCCAACGGGCACAGACATGTCGGTAAACTGCTGTGGTTCATCCTCCCCTCTACCACCCTCGATTTCTTCACCTCACTTCCACCCTCCAGCATTTACCCACTTACGCCTCACCATGGCGCTTTCGTATTAGGATTCTTTCTTGCATTTACCCCTCCTCTACCCTTCCCGTTCACTCGTCCGTTTCACCATGCTATTCTATTTCTCCTCCGAACAATGCTTCAATGCACCCGCAAATGTTGGGGCAAAAGGATTGTCTTAGTGCAAAATTCGTCAAAGCCATTGTACTCTCCCCGCAAATGCACTTCCCATTCATCGCTCCACATCACTCACTGTTTAAGTGGGTGATCTTTGAATGATCTCCGCAAAGTCTAGTCAAAATGCTGGCTCAAGAATGAACACATCTAACACCAGCAGCACGGAGCCTGTGGTAGGCGAACTCTAGGAACTGCCACAATGACGTGGGGTCAAATATGGAGGCCGGATATCGGTGGTAAGATAGAGGCATTACGTGACCTCCCACCATCCTGCTCAAACCACTGTGACCTCAGTAGCTTGGACACAATTTGTCGCTTCCATCGGCTTCCAATGTCGGCACATCAATCCCATTGCAATTTTAGACCATCCTGTTGTTCCATTATTAAAGGCTCCTTGGCTTCAGAGATCAGAAGTGGTTGAGTGGATTGCCAGGGGAGTGATACACAGGCACAATCTATGATGGGAGGATGTGGATATGATTAGTGCAAACAATGGTCATGCTTGCCGAAGGAGAGCGAAAATAGGCAAGCGTGGTGCAACACGCACAAATTAGCACGTGCAAACCGAGCTCAGTAAAGTTAACACCATGGCCAAAGTGCTGTGGCCATCTGTTTAGCGGCCTATTAATGCATTGCGGCAAAGAACAGAATAACCTTTCGTTGGCCACTGATTTGGATTCAGGGTCGGTCAGTCCGACCAATCAGCTAACAGGACTTTCCAGTCTATCAATTCCTGTATACAATTGACCTCTTCCCGACAGAATAGCAGTGGCCTTATTATTCGACACCTGATCATGTGCGCAAGTATGTGCTATTTGTCGTCTTTTCGCAGAAGGGAATAAAATACCATGCTACAAGAAAGTAGTCTTAGCTAAATAGAAAAATTCACTACAGTATGGATTTGCCAAGCTTCCTAAATGGGTGAGCATTGCTTTATTTCAACTACACACTGCCAATGCGCTTTTGACATAGGATCTCCTATTTTTATTCGGAGCCAAGTCTAGACATTACCTATTTGTGGGTTTTTTGTCAATTTCTTGGCTACGCTGATGAGGTAAACTAGGATGACATGGAATGATCGACAACCAGGTGGGTCAGAAATGCATGCTTATACAAACGACAGCTGTATGGATAGATAGATAGATAGATGTGTAGATAAAGAGACAGACAGAGAGGGCAGAATGTAGTTCTGGAGACAGTTGGAGAGTTAATTTTGATATCGATTAGGAGGTTGTAGAAATTGGCATTTGCTGGGTCTGATTGAATCCATAAGACTAAGTCACTGAATGCGTCTGTGATTCCAGGGAACAGTTCCAGAGCAACAAGTTCTCCTCAGTGAGACGGAGACATTGATTAACAGATGACATGAATGACTTTAACTGGACAAACCTCATAATATTTGGCAGGTGACCCCGATCCCATACCATAGTGGAGACATAGCGGTTTAGGTCTTAAATCACCTGACGGATTAGGGACACAGTATGATGGTCCATGCGCAATATAAAGGAAAGAAAGATGTAAGCAGCAGGTGTTTAGTAATGTCGAGGACAATTCCAAGACCGTAAACAACCAGGCACATATGCAAGTGGATAAAAATTTGCCAGAATTAGCGAATGGGTGCACGACTGTGTTAGAATAAAACAGATTGATAGGCCGAAACCAAATTGCTCAACTCTTGTTAGAAGATTCAGTCATAGTTCAAGGATTCCGTTGCCTCTACTAGTTCACGGGAAAGTGAAGATGTAGAGTACTCACATGGCGGGTGGGATAGTGGACGGGTCGCCCGTGTCTAACAACTGTGCTTGCACACACTCTTGTTGACTCCTTTTCTCTACACTTAGACATGCCTATCCATCACCAGGGTTAACAATGCTAAGTCGTGGCGGAATAAACCTGAAAGATGGAAGTACTCGATATCGAAGGACACATGGAAAGAACCATAAACCAGCACTTGCTGTCAATCCCAGAACATTTTCAAAAGGTGTTTTGGGGAGTGCAGGCATGAAATGACCTGGTAGGGGCACTGGGTTCATTGATGGATCCTAAGGCTCGGGGATTGCAGACAGCATGCCTTTTGCCAAATTGTAATTTATAGAAGCCACAGGCAGGTGAGGCAGTCGTGTACGAAGGCTGGTGTAGGTAGGTTTGTGCACCGGACGGCTGTTCAATCTACTTTGGTCTGTTAGCGCCTGCTGAAACAGGAATAAAGCATTGATAGGTGTCACGTTAATTGCCCTGAATGCTAAGGAATGGGTAAATTAATATCTGTTCCTGTGTCCTAGGATGAGGGCGACATCGCTATAAAGGCACCATGTTCACATTCCCAATCGAATGGGTCAGTCAAAGATTGAAGATAGCATGGAAATTCAAAGCGGAAAGGGAAGGTCTGTGGTGATATTTTTTTAAAGTATTTTTGACATTACTTTTAACTCTTATGTTGATAGCACTGAATACCATTCCTCGTACGTATGCCTCGAGCCACTTCTATTCGATTAGCATTTTACAAGCTAAAGGTAAATCTTCAGACGGAGAAATTCCGCCAATTTTAGGCAGAAATCCACCTTCTGCATGTCTGTTTAGTTTACTGCCATGAGCTACAAGTACCGCTTACCCATGTTCGCTTAAGTTGATTCGTCTAGATGTACACATTCCGACATGAGAGCACATGTCGCACACATTTAACAAAATGGCTGACACGTGATAAATGTGGCAGTGACCGCACCTCCTTTGCACGCCTGTTTCGTCAACCACTAAAGACATCCGCCTCGAAGGCTTTGTTAATAATTTGTCTGGCTAAGAGATTGGGGTGGATTTTGGAGCAAACGCATAAAGGCAGCGTGATTCGAAGATGAAAGCCTAAGATATAACGCATTTTGGAGATTTTTCTAGCTAAAGACAATCTCATTTCATAACTTTTAAGCAGTCTGAGTGGTTTGAAAGCGCCTTTGAGAGAGAGACGCCTGCATTCATGCTCTTGGTGATGCTTAACACTTTCATGACTTTCCCGCATAGTAGCACTATCAGTAGGATTTTCAAAACGAACTGATGAGAGTCTATTCACAAATATTTGGGTCAATGCAAACGAACTCGTATATGGCATTCATTAGACTCCCATTTTCGCAACCTCCTGTTAGGCACATCCCAATGCAATGGCTTTGAATTAGGTACCCCAAGCAGGAAGTTACTGGCGCTATTGCAGAAAGTTCACAACGTTTTATGGCACAATGTAACATGTGTTTTAGGAATAGTGGAGTAGGGCTTAGAAATGCATGCGGAGAATAGTGTGTAAAAAACTTATGCGCTCGTTTGCTAATTGGACGCAGGCGTTGCTGATCATAGTCCTTCCTATGTACTGAATTCTAGAGGTTACGGTAAATACAGCGAGATTCTCTAATGTGCCTGACTTTGGTAGTAACAGCCACTCAGTTCACTTGCCACAATGGTGCTCACACTAAATTACTTGCTGATCTGTGACAAACCTTACATTCTACGCTTGTTTTGAACGACTTACAGGACAGAGTGCATCAGAATTGCTTTGGAGTTACTTCGAGAAGGGCTTGAGACTAGTCCTTCTGAAGTGTGGTGCAATGGATTAATAGCCTACAAGCGTCAGAATGGCACAAAGCCTTGGGGCAAATGTCGTAAACATGCCTAACAAATCAACCAGATCAAACCACTCATTTAGTTCAAACTATGTTATGGAAGTCGTGGAATCGTGTGGCATTGGTCAACAACGATTCGAAAATTACGAGTGAGTGGGAATGAAATGCGCTACAAATCACACACAAGTGTTGCGAATCCCAACGCATTGTTTTGCTAGATTTATAGCTAACTTCAATTTTTATGCCGTATGTCTAGCCACGGCGTAACTCGTTCTACTCATTATTACTCCATGGTGGAAATTACTCCGACATCGTATGCGAACAAACGTGAATGATATTGCATTGTAATTGTTTTGGGCTAATGTGAAATGCAATCGCAAGTAGCCACGCCAATGACTTTGTTCACGTAAATGTGCCCAAATAATCCCAAGTATTTTAACACCAATTAGCCAATCAGTTAATCTTACTAACTGATTTTAATTAACCAAACTTTTCACAACTTCATGGCTATTGAGCAAATGACCTCAGATACATAGCTTCATCGTGCTATCATTACTACGCAAAGGCAGCCACATAGTCCTGAGACCAAAAAATACTTGAGTAAACCAAACGTCTGCAAATAACGCTTTTGCTACGCCAGAGTCATAAAATGAACCCCACAGTGAAATGCGGGGATGCTTTGCTATAGCGTCCTCGCAAGTACCAGGCTTGGTTCTTGCTCTTCATACACTAGTACAGCACATCTCAATTCGCAATTGTCCCAGCAGATAGTTCTTTAGAGGTCTAGAAGTACTTTGATTTTTGCATTGCACATGACTCCAATTCAAACTCACCTCGAACATTCTACATCAATTTACAAAGTATTAATAAATTCCGCTTAACCAGATTAGAGAGCTTTGATTTACTGAGGGTGTGCCTTTAAATTCCATCAACCAGTAACAGCGTTTATATTCATAGTCGGATGCACTACTTAGGTGAATAGGAATGCACCATTGCCCATACTGCTTCGATAGCATTTGCTACTGAAACCAACCATCATGGCAAGAATCGTCACAACATCCACTTGGGGCGTTGGGATCCACACTGTACGATTGCATGTATTGTCGGATGTGGCAATCTGACGTCGCCTCTTTTGAAACAATGACCTTAATTTGGGTATTATATTGTGCTTTACACAAAATTGAATGCACTTAGCAGCGAATATCCTAGGGAATTGAACTGTTGCCTCAAACACCTTAAAGCGCGCAGCAGCATCACTGAGATTTCAAGACAATCTGCAAATATCACAAGATTTGGGGAAGGGCTAAGTACTGAGGAATGAAATTTAATTTTGAAAGACAATTAGAGATTTGCGCGCAATCGGGTCACCAACGGTGTTGCCAGCAAACAATCGTCGTAAGAAGACGGCTACGAAGAGCGTTGCATGGAGAACCAAAAAATGCTTGTTTTCAAGATACGATCGTGAAGCAAATACTTGTCAGCAATGTGCCTTGCAGAAATCTGGTTAGCCTTGTTTTGGGTAACAATGACAGCGACAGCCTTCAGTAGTACAGAACTAATGCATCTACTCCCATTCTTCCCCACCTGAACTAAACAAAGAGGAGGACTGCTGACGTTGTCATCGTGGCCTCAATGGGAATGGAATGACCACCCTACAGCCTCGTGGATTGTTCGTAAGGTTCTGCTGGGGACCAGTTCCCCTCCATGCAGTCTGCTTATTCTCAGTGGTCTCCAATACTTCCGTTCAGACCTACTAGCCTTCATACGTGTTACCAAAAATGCTCGTTCATGTTGATTCAGCCATTAAGAAATCCGTGCCAATCACAGCCGCCACCATGATGGTTGCATATTCTGAACCACACACAATTTCCAGCCTCTGGCTCCTCGATTCGCTCTTCAGATTGCAACTTACAACACACAAATGACATGTTCATTGGCATTTTGTTGGCCATTTAAAATGATCAATCCCTGACTCCATTTTGTTGAATGCTCCATCCAACGGACTACTGCTACGCAATAGGTGTTCAACCTGGATTTGAAATCCGACTGTTTCTACAACTGTTCACATACCCTTTCTCTATTCTCCTAGTGCTCGAAGAACAGCTTCCGAGCCGTTATGGATGTAACATTCTAAGGCAAACTGCTTTAATTCGGCATTAGTGATCAGAATGAGTTAGTCTGTCTGCAACACTGCTGCATTTGCTTTAGAGCATGACTTTCGTAAATGTCGAGCATGACGCTTGCCCTGGTTGACGCCTTTGGTGGATATAGGCTTATTAATGCTTCATCGTTGCTGCCAACAATCCTTAGTAGAATAATGTTTGTTTAGAAAGACTAGAAGGGGAGCACAATACCGTGTGCAGTCGATGTGCTTGCAAGTGGTAATTCTATTCTGCTTACCAGCCTATTGCATGAACATCACTAGTGGCACATGTCTACATGCCCCTTTCTTTAGATCTTCAATGATTTGTACGCGGAGGTTTAGCGGTATGCCTGAGATGAGTCGAATGACAATTCGCCTCGTTTATAACTGTGGGTGGTAATTATAGTTGGAAATTATCAAAGCGAAGATTGCAAGCCGAAATGGCATCACCGTCTGGTCTTCAGGACGGCCGATAACTGAGCGGGCACTAACGCTCCTAAGGTACCGTTTATTTCATCATTCTTTCTTTACCCTCCCCCTATTTCTCATCTATTAGCTTTCCTGTTGCCATGGCAGCTAGTCATTCCAAATCTACAAAGCCTACCTGTTCCTTCCTTTGGCTCACTTTGGTACACTAACACTACCCTATTCAATTCGCCTTTCTCAAATTGAACCAGCATTGTGAACAACCCATCACCAGTCGTTGCACACAACGTGTGAGCGCGTACAGACCACAAGCGACTACGTGTGCCAGCACCACGGATCGACTCTACAGCTCCTCTATGCTAATCATACAGACCAACGCACCGAAGATCTGTTCGCACACACACTTGCACATGGAGCGAATAAAGCACTAAAGAGCCACCGCCAGTCAGTCAGTCTGGCGATCAATCGAAGCTACTACACGGCAGCATGGTTTGTAGTTAATTGAAGAATGTAATAGCATCGTTGCATGCCGGTCGGTTTGCCTAAGAAGTCTACCTGTTTCGAGAGTCGGACTGGCATATTTGTTGCAAATAGCAACTAATCTCAGTGGTTTAATTTTCGATTTCAATGGCCTGAAGCGTAAGCTCAAAGAGGTTTGCAAACAGCATTCTGAATTTTGGCACCATATGATTTGTGTATTGGAAGATATGTTAATTTGTCAGAGATCCGAACATTGGCCGCACATTCATGCCAGCAGATGCTCTCGGTGCGACTCCTATGTTTTGATTTGAAGTCGCGCTCTGATGCTCAATGCCGAAATGAAAGCCTACTTACTTCTATCCTGCCCTTCCACTTCGCCATGCTTCTTCCACAGGTAAGAATTGAATACAAGCCCCAGTCTCTTCGCTGCACCAATTGTTTGATTGACTGGCCGAATATTTTGCTAAATATCTGGTTGGATATTTTGTTCATTATTTTGGTGCCCACCCCACCTCCCCGCCACTACTGCCTAGATGCCAATATCGCCAGACGTTGAAAGGGAAGGCGCGATTGGCACGTCAGCAAATGTTCTTCATAGCTCTTACCACTGACGAATCGTTGATCTCGCGGATCCTGCCCTACATCAACAATCTCTGGAGTTATTTGTTGTTGCATGTTCATCACCGCATGCAGAGTACTCGCGCTTAGTGGAAATTCTGTGTAGCTTGTTGATCGCGACCGATTCATCCTTTCCGCAACCGACAAACCACTGCTCAATGGAAAGGTCAGTTTGCACACACATGCATAGGAAAGTAAACCATCCTTTCCGAGGTAAGTTTGCTGTCATCAGCCCACTCAATGATGCTCTCGAAAAGTGATATCGTGGCAAATAAAGGCGTGGGAAGTCAACATGTATTCATTTCACCTTAACACAACCAAGTGAAAGCCGGTTTTAATCACCAGAATTTCAGTTCATTTTCTACTGTGCATGGAAATCATTGCAATTCCTTCATCACTGTCTACAGTTACCTGCAAATACATTTCCAAACGCATGTATGTAATGGCGCATACAGTGATGTGTTTGGTAGTATGCTATTCCATTACTACCGGTATGCACCCTCCGATGGGGTGAGGGTAGCAGAAAAGAAGCTGAATTCTCTGGACTGCAAAACCTACCTGGAAACAGGTAATTTGCACTACTTATGCGAGAAAATAGCGAACAATGCAAATGTAAATGTGCAAATTCTGTTTGGCTAGCCTTGCGGCAAGTAGACTAGATGATGGAGACGATCAGACATCCTCTTATCAGGTTGCCTTCTAGAACTCACTTCAACCCCGGACCACTCAATGCAGCCACGAGCTGCAATGTTGAAGTGAGGTCTCAAATGTCACCTGATGAGGGGGCCTTGTGATCGTCCCCATCACCTAGCCTGCTTGGCACTACAGTAGTCACTCGGAATTCACACGGTTGCACTCACATGCCTTTCGGCCTTCGCGCGAAGGTGCTAAGTTATGTCACCCTGATGCTTGGTGCAAAGTGTCATTTGCCTACAGATGCCTCGGGAGTGCTCACAGGTAATTCCCATATGTAAATATGGGAATTATTCCGCTGGCGACGCCAGTGCATTGTCGCATATGGACTCTAATAGAAATGTGATTTATTAGCACGCAGGTGTTTTATCTAGATTTGCGCGATGGCTAGTTGTTTCAGGTGGGTCGATCTACACACTCTTCTCACAAGACGTCTTTGCCTAGCCATCTTGATAACTTGAGTGTCAAGAAGCACGCAGAGAAACCATAATAACGTGACGAGGTATTTCGCCTACGAGCATTTCGAACTAAGATTGTCGTTTCCGCGCTGGCGACTGCAAAAGGGCGAGCATAAAATTGATATTTAGTCTAGTGTTCTAGGAACGAACGAGTTCAGAGCAATTTACTTTTGTTAATAGATGCGAAGCATTGTTTTGCATCACTTGCACATTAGCTCAGATCCTGCATAGCTTCGCGAGCATACCTCATGTCATTTCTGTCCCATTGATAGGTTTTATACCACAGGCACTGCTTTTGAAGACCTTTAAGTTTGCCGTTTATTTGAAGCTCTTTCAATCAAGTAAACTGTTGTGTTCTTGGTAATGGATGAGGTCAGTACACTGCTTACCTTTAATTATTCGATGTGCTTTGTCAGAGGTAGGCCATTTCAGTTGCAATTTAGACACTTATTTGTTAGATATGGGTCTCATAGCACCCAATGCTGAAAACGCATGCAAAGGAAAGGACTGCAACCCCTGGCAACATTTTGAGGACAATTGGTTCTTTGACAACTCAAAAGAACGGAAAACGAACGCAGGTGTGCATCGTCTACTTGCACCTAATCACATGGCTTTGTACTGGTGGTTAATATTTATTTCGCCGCATGAAGCTGTTTTGTGTTGTGCCGTAAGCACTTGAAGTCAACAATGATTGTGACTATTGCTATTGATCGCTGTCTGTCAAAGCAACTTTTGGGGACGAATTTAACACTGCCCTCTGCCTGCTCTGGAAAATGCAGAACACTCGTTCGTGGAGCTGCAGATGTCGAACAAAGGCACGTGCTCATCTTTCAACTGAAAACTATCAGGCCTCAAAAGTTGAGCAGAAGATGACCATGCATGAACATCGTTTCCGCGCTGGCGACTGCAAAAGGGCGAGCATAAAATTGATATTTAGTCTAGTGTTCTAGGAACGAACGAGTTCAGAGCAATTTACTTTTGTTAATAGATGCGAAGCATTGTTTTGCATCACTTGCACATTAGCTCAGATCCTGCATAGCTTCGCGAGCATACCTCATGTCATTTCTGTCCCATTGATAGGTTTTATACCACAGGCACTGCTTTTGAAGACCTTTAAGTTTGCCGTTTATTTGAAGCTCTTTCAATCAAGTAAACTGTTGTGTTCTTGGTAATGGATGAGGTCAGTACACTGCTTACCTTTAATTATTCGATGTGCTTTGTCAGAGGTAGGCCATTTCAGTTGCAATTTAGACACTTATTTGTTAGATATGGGTCTCATAGCACCCAATGCTGAAAACGCATGCAAAGGAAAGGACTGCAACCCCTGGCAACATTTTGAGGACAATTGGTTCTTTGACAACTCAAAAGAACGGAAAACGAACGCAGGTGTGCATCGTCTACTTGCACCTAATCACATGGCTTTGTACTGGTGGTTAATATTTATTTCGCCGCATGAAGCTGTTTTGTGTTGTGCCGTAAGCACTTGAAGTCAACAATGATTGTGACTATTGCTATTGATCGCTGTCTGTCAAAGCAACTTTTGGGGACGAATTTAACACTGCCCTCTGCCTGCTCTGGAAAATGCAGAACACTCGTTCGTGGAGCTGCAGATGTCGAACAAAGGCACGTGCTCATCTTTCAACTGAAAACTATCAGGCCTCAAAAGTTGAGCAGAAGATGACCATGCATGAACTGTCCAAGTTCTTGTTAACTAAGCAGAACTACTACCAGGTTGGGTCAGCGCTGTTCGCAGCATTCCAACCCATCACAAATTTTTCCCTCCACAATTTGACAAAATGCTCCTTTGAAGCACATTGTACTTGAGGAACCAGGAGGCTCCATTAGGCGCCGCAGCTTGTGGTCCTACGTTAGTAAGTGGGATGTTCGTCGGTTCTGCTTTAGGCTGAGGAAGTATTATGGAGATGCAATTTGAACGCCTCTGCTGTTCGCATTTGCTTCACCAACTGTTTCTTTCCACTTAGCAGCCAGTGGTATAATGGAAAGGACTTGTTTGATGTCTCTGTAAACTGTCGAGGCTGCACAATTTCGGGGTCAGCTGCAACTACCCTGCATTCCGTTTTGTCNTAATGGAAAGGACTTGTTTGATGTCTCTGTAAACTGTCGAGGCTGCACAATTTCGGGGTCAGCTGCAACTACCCTGCATTCCGTTTTGTCGTGAGGACTGAACATGGGCTCATTTCGTTACGAAAATGCAATGGCTGTGTGGCCAATATAGCCCCATCCGCTTTTATCTTCCTCTTTTGAAATGACACATCGGCTGCAGGGTCTTCGTTATCAACTTGACGAAAAGCGCTCCTCGCTACCTATGCTCTGCCCTTTCTACTCCATTCTTTTCAGGAAAAGTTGGAAAGTTTATCTTTAACGACCAGTACTGTAGACGTGGTTGGAAATACTCCTTCGTTTCGCGAATCAATCTACTTTGCAAACTGTAGTTTTCTGCAAGAAGAACGCAGGCAGGCCACAAATTCAAATTATTGCTGTCGTGTCTTGACAAGCAAAGAGACGCATACTGATTATGCTATTTCAAGTCACTGGTACCCGCCACTATGCAGCACCAGTGCTAGAAGCAGATGACAGTGTACTGCTTTGTGCTCTTTATGGAAGAAGTTGGATTGGCATTGCTTTGAGTGACAGTGACGAGGGTAGTCTTTGGTATTAGAGAGGATATACATCCCCATCCATTTCTTCACAACTAAACTTACCAGGAAGGAGGAGTGCTGACGTCAGCATTTCGGTCTCGTTAGGAACCAAATGGCCATCTGCAGCCTCCTGGGCTGTTCATGCTTCCTGGCNGCTTTGAGTGACAGTGACGAGGGTAGTCTTTGGTATTAGAGAGGATATACATCCCCATCCATTTCTTCACAACTAAACTTACCAGGAAGGAGGAGTGCTGACGTCAGCATTTCGGTCTCGTTAGGAACCAAATGGCCATCTGCAGCCTCCTGGGCTGTTCATGCTTCCTGGCATTGTTATAGAATCGAAAAAGAGAGCTAAATGAGACGAACTTCTTCCCATGCGGTCTCTAAGGTCTTAGCGCTCATTGTAGTAGTTTGGCTAGTAAGAAGTCCATGCCTTTCNCCATGCGGTCTTTAAAGTCTTAGCGGTCTCCAATACGCTCATTGTAGCAGTTTGGCTAGTAAGGAGCCCATGCCTTTCCCAACCAACAGGCATGACGGTTGCACATTCGGAACCACTCGAACTTCTCGGTAGCCAGCTCCCACTCGCCCTTCAGACTGTGAGTCGAATCGCCCAAGTGGCAAGTCTTATCGAATGGAACCCAATTTTCAGCCAATTGCAATTCGCTAACTGCTTATTACTAAGTTGGGTCATTTCCTGTTGAGTGAAGAATTCTTCATCTGATTGCATATCTTAGTCGATGCTTTTAAAATCATTGCACAAACACTTAGTGGTGTTGATGATTTTCGAGTGTCACTTACGTTCTAGGCATTAGCCTTGGTCCAGACATGGTTTGAAATTCATCAGTTTAGGTGCGCTCTATGGGAACAAGCAAGTACTCGTGGCCTTCGCCCCTCGATTGACAATCCGTATGATTGCAGCTTGTCATTGCTCTCTGACGCTAGTAGGAAGACAGTGAGTTGGGGCACAATCCCTCTCTCTGCAATGCTTGGCGATTAGTAATCAGTTAGGACTTATGTAGAGTCACATGGTAACGCTGTTCTGAGATTGCGTGCAAACAGAGCACCCTCAAAGCGGATGGTAAGCAAAGGTCAACACAGAGGCTGCAAGGCGAAGGGATAGCGCTACAACTTCTTGATCATGATTGGTTTAGGAATTTAGGAGACAGTGACCGATTCTGGATCGTGAAATGAACCATGATGTGTCCACAATTTGAAATGATTTTGTATCAAAATGTCCAGCGAGTGACGAGGTTTCTTTGGTCATATTTTTGCAAGAACAAGGCTACATTGCAGCCTACATGACCACACCGAGACATCTGACGAGACATCTGATTGTTGACGGATTGCCAAATGGACACGAACAGAAGTGCGACTCTGGGTAAACTGACCTCACTTCTTGCGTAGAGTTGGCGGCGCCGCTAAAAAGGCTTGAAGACATAGAGCATGGCCAGTCCACCATGCTCTAACGTGACTTGATCACTCAAATGTCCTTGGATCAGCGACACATGTTCCACATCGTGCGGAGCCGGGACATGGCACTTCATGCCTAATTTGTCACTCCAATTAAAGTGAAACGAGGAGGATATCTGAGTCTGCTTTACTAGACAGTTATCTACCAACCTATTCTGAACGCAATTTGGGCTTTCTTGATGAGAACACGATGCAAGCAAACACAAATCGGGGCTGATTTGGACCCGATTTGATTTGAGCCCAGTAATCAAAATCTTCTACATCTTGTCAGCTGGATGCACCTCGACGATTCAGGTCATACGCATCGCATGAGGCAGGCTGATATTTTGCGTAACATCAGGAGCACTGGAGAAGGATTGTTTTGTGACAAATAACAATGCTGTCATTGGGTCAGCTGAGTCCATCCCATGTTCTGGAAGAGCGTTTGAGCCCACGTGCTCCATTTCAGCCACTTTCGCTCTCCTTAACGATTTATGAAGCCAAACACCTATACTTCATGTCTTGCCTTGCCAAAGTGCATTTGTTGTTGTGGATAACTTCAAATTGTCGAAACGGTGAATGCCTTTGGAGTAAGAGCAGTTTGGTGTGGAAACCCCTCGTAAAATATCATACAATACGGTTCAAAAGCATCCTCGAAAGCTTTGCGTAACTGTTCCTTTCCCTTTATTAAGTAAAGGAATATAACTGATTGCATTTGACTTCTCCCACAGGGTCTCCCTTGTAACTCGGCCGGACCTCTCGCGCGTATTCCATCATAGCAAGTTGCGGGATGGGTTCGCGTCATTACGAATTCCAGACTAACACAATTTCCTCTTAATCGTACCACCTGGAAATCCAGCCTTTCGGGCATTATGGCCAAATGCTTAGGATCTTGCTCCAATGACCAAGCGTGTCACTTTGTCAAGTTTAATAAAGTGACTCTTGCCAAAATCACCTCCAACGCTTTGAGATCAAGACAGTCCTAACTCCATTTCTGGGAGTGTAACGTATGCACGACTGATTCTGGATTCGCTTTTAGCATTGCTATTAACAAAGCATTGTGAATAACATTCTACAAAGTCTGCAATCCAAAGCAGACTAAATTGGTGGCGGGATGAAGTGTGTGCTTACAGCGTCTACAGTTCCCAAAAGATAGATGTAATGCTGATGCTCATTAAATATGCTTTTAAGGCGTGGGGTGGGAGGACGATTTCAGCTTAATCTTGGAAGCACGTGGCTCCTCTCCGGAGCCAGAGGCTCTTGCGTCATACACACTTAATTTTCATGCATTCTGCCTGTATCTATGATAGAGATGACTAGGAATATCCAATCCTCAGTAGTAGGGGCGGAGGAAGGGAAGAGGGGAAAAATATCCTTCTACAAGGTCTTAAACGTGTCTTGAGGAGCTACAATAGCCTTTGTGAAATCACTTCTCGAGCTCTCGATTCTCTCATCGTTGTTTACGTGGCGAAGTCATTAGTTTATGTTGGAATTTACGCAAACCTTGCAGAGATTCACTGATGATGTTTTGTATTTTCTCATCCCTGATTTCGATGGAATGGCCGATGCTAATTTTACTTCTCCACTGATTCTGCTGATGGCAATTGGGGAAATGTGCATTGTGCAGAAGGACGGTGGAGATTAGGTTGCTGGCTGGGTGCATGATGCCGCCTATTACTGCAATCAGTGGTTTCGCGTGGTCATCCACTGGTTCTATAACGAAATTCACCTCGTTTCATACAGCAGTCACATTTCCATTTGTCCGAACAACTCGAGACCCAAGTGTAGAGGAAAGGAAGTCTTGACCGGAACTACTACAAATCCAGTTTTCCCTGTTGACGTTGCACGTCCGCTCCAAGTCGATGACTACCGTCTGACTGCAGGAATCATTAACATCTGAGACAAGTGTGTAGACTCAAAGTTAAGCATTGGTGGTTTTGTGGGTCCACCAAGAACACAGGGAATCTACTCTGCGAACGCAACTCTCAGTCAGCCACTATCTGGTCCATTTATAAGCCTTGCACCTAGTCGAATTATCACATCGGGTATTGAATGAGCTGAGGACAAGGAGAATATCGAAGGAGAAGCAATGTGCACCGGAGACATGGGCGGATCCCATATTGTTCCCACTGGTGCCTATGGACTAGGCGGAAATTGTACAGAACTCTACTACTGCTGCTGCTCTTAAAATGCTAAGCAATGCATTTTGCCTACTTGGTTGTGCGTCTGTGCAGATTGGATCGAATCGGGGATGGAGGGGCAAACCAGCCCAGTCATAATGGCGAGACACCATGGAATCCATGCTACGCGTCAGCTATGAGCGTCATAGGAGTAGGTTCATACTGTAGGTGACTTGATTCAAAGCTACTTATAGTATAGGAGGTAGCAAGACCAAGTTCACTTATGGTATTTTTCCTAATTAAATGATCGTTATGAGCAAGTGAAGCGATGCAAACTCAGAAGATATTTAAATGCCTGCTACGCACCCCCTGCAGTATCCGTTAAAAGTAGGTGTCAAGAGAGCATCTTATGAATTCCCGTGGCCAGCAGCTGAGTAAAAGTTAGAGTGAAGATAAATTGGTACTGAGTTAAGGGTGAAATGGTAAGGAATGCACGGCGAGTCTTAGCCACGTAAAGGTAATGTGACTAGCTTTGTTCAGTGCCGCTACTTCCAGGCATATGTTTTGAAAAATAGCAGCGAAGAATCAATATGCGAGCTGCGCTTCCAGCCCATGAGTGACTTTTGAATCACTGACAGAGATGGGATGGATGCAACAAAAATAACCAAGGGGAACGCATTCACGACCACTAGGCGAAGGCGAATCCAATTCGACAAGACGATACGACCACTAGGCGAAGGCGAATCCAATTCGACAAGACGATACTCGCAATATGGTTTTCAGGCCCCACCTACAGTCCTCCAGATATTCCGCCTAATAACAACTCTCTTCTCTACTGACATCCATCATTCACATTGTGGGAAACCAATCCTCTCAGAAATACAGCCAAACACACTTCATCGTGCCCTTACTCTAACGATAGCCCACACGATTCTTAAGCCCGCATTACTTCACAAACTCATTCATACACCAGCAGTGTTGATCAAATAACAGCACGGTGAATCGCAAATCCATGATGGTGTAACCCACTTCATGGCCTCCAAGTCGCAGAGTAGACACTCATGCAACACTGCCATGACGCTTTCATGATTCATAGACTCCGTTTTTGAAGACACTTACATCGTGACGCGCACCAAATGCGCCCTCCACTTTGAGGTTGTTCCATAAGGTGTGACTCGCTCAACCCCCGCCATGGCTAGCGCACGAACGGTGTTCTCTTACCAACCACCCACCAAAGCACATGCGGCCAGAACACCCGAACACGGTCCACCATTGTTTACATAATAAGTGCAAGTGAACCGAGTTGGCGCCATCACGTTGCAGCGCTACCACCCGACACTAACATCACTACCCAAAATCCATCTCAAATAGGCCAGTCCAACCTGATGCTAGCCACCGCGGCCATGAGCAAGCAGTAGGTCTGGAGATACATTTCCAGAGGAAAACAATGGCTTAAGAGTCAGACCAAAATTGTGGTAGCACGAACCATCAGTGCTTGGCATTGGCAATCAGCAGCAATGCCCACCAGGTTCATATCGTCCCATATAAAATGCATATTCTTTTCATGGACAATCTAAATGAGCAAACGTATCGAGCCATACGGTAGGAAATACGTCAGTTTATGCATCTGTACAATAAATAACCAACTGTTAAAATGGAGCTTAGTAACTCAAATGCAGAGATGAGGATTTGTTGCAGCAAACACTTCCTTCTGTCAGCACAACGCGTCCATTCAACGCTTCTGTAATCGTTGCAACGCTGTTTTCGCGAACTATTGTGGCAGTGACAACGTGATTATTGACAGTGCGAGTTGATGACGACATCGACCTGGTCATTTTACCACTCACTCCGCCATTACTGAACGAAGACAATGAAGAAAACCCACTGATGCCACCAACACCACTCAGAGGTCTCCCGAAGACATCACCCAATAAAACACCACCAAATGGCATGAGTGATATGATGTGCCTTGTGTCGTGGACCGGTATAGCATCACGACGACTTTGTTCGTAAGGGTTGTGAGGCCGATGAAGGCGGGAACTTGCGTGAGGATGATGGACTGGCGCAGCCCCATGTGTGACAAAGTTGGGTTTTAAAAGCATCAAAGGACGAAGCTTCGACGATCTGAGCGAATACTTCCGTAGCGTCCCCGAAGTGAAGCATGAAAAACCACCGAAGCCAGAAAGGTGGGTGGAACCAACGCCTCCTTTGCCATATTTGTCATAAATCGCCCGTTTTCGTGGGTCTGGATGCACTTCGTGGGCTTTGCTTACCCGTTTCAAATGTATTTTGGCCTACTCCTTGAAAACTGCAATAACCACCTGTGACGTGATGCTTTTAACGCATCACACAGAATTTGCTATTCGTAATCTTGCTTGAGAAGCAGTGATTCTTACACTAAGGTCTAGTCTCATTGCAAAGCAAATACAAAATTCAGTCCAATCACTGTCTAACTGTAGCCTTTGCATAAAGGATGATCCGGTTGCCAATCGCGCAGACGAATTTTCGTGGCCTAACCACTCCTCAAGTAAGATTTTCACATCCTAATATGTGGCGTAAACTGAACTGCTTGCGTGATCGCTGCAATGCGCAGCCCTTCCAACTGTCGGTAAACTCGATTTCGACTCGAGCACTTTTATCGCCAACGTGCAGAGGCAGAGTCGCACTCGAGAGCGTGGGGGTGGGATGCCTGTCCATGTAACTCAGTGTTTTGGTCGCGCCTATTGCCTGGCTTTATAAAATGACCTCGACGTCTGAGGGTTATTTAGAGGACTTAAGTTCCACTTGTGCGTTGCGCCATACAATCTGGACAGAGCGGCTAAAATTTTCCTGCTAGTGACGAGGTGAAACCTTGCAAGTTCGAGTTCCTTAGACTGTTAAAAGTGCAGAATTCGTTTTAAATTGCTTGACAGGATCTATTTACATGATGAATTGTATAGTAGATGGGAGGTTTGGCAATTTGCTTGGCTCTCCTTTCGAGAAAACATGAGAATAGAGTGCAACGATTTGGTTAATTATAGTGTTTGCCTTAATTTTAGCTGATCTTTGAGGTATAATCTTCGTTAGAACAGCTGACACCAAAGCCAATTGGCTGAGTGAAGTTGGAAACACATATTCGGAGCTTGAAGTCGAACCATAGGAAGGGATGCGGCATGTGACGAATGGAAGAGCTAGTTTTGATTTGTAACGAGGCGGGCACAAATTGAAATGAGGTGTCACTGCCACAATACCACACGCAACAGTGACAATCTCATTAAAGGTGGCTAGTGGCAAGCCCAATCCATTTTGACGTAAGACAGTTGGCTGATGTTATGATGCAAGAAGGCACTTGTGCGCATTTATGAATTGAACTGCTTCCCAAAAGGACGCAATCGGGTGATGCTAGTGCTCACATGATACTTATAATTTGGTGTAGACCTTGACAGAGGTAATTTTATCTCATTTTGCATGCTAGGGATGCTTTTGGATGTTGCGTGCTTCCAACTAGTACAGAGAGACTTGGTTGGCTGATGATGCGTCAGATAATAAAAGGTGGGACTTGTCGTCGTGTGGATGTGGCAAAGGTCATAAAAAGCATTCCTGCTTTCCAAGTATCTAGTTACGAGTAAAATGGGGCTTTTGCTGGTCTGACTAGTTCTACACTTGGAGGTTCAAGCTCGGCATGAGATGTGACAGAGTTTCCAACCCATTTCCCACATTCTAGTGTATGGAGGCGGCATAAGCACTGTAAGCATACTGATTTCTCATTTGGTTTTAGAAGATTTGAAGCGCTCTGCAGAGGCCCAATCATCAGTTCAATTAATGCAAAGAAGCGCCAAATACCATAGCGGCCCTATTTCTTCAAATTTGTCATGAATTAATGCCCTCCCTTTGCACGACAACATCGTGGTCAGACACAAATATTTGACAACCTCTTCAATTATAGAGAAAAAATAAAAACTATGATTTAAATGATGCCACCTACTCCACATGCACTGCGTCAGAAATGAGAACCACGTAGGTGAGACCGCTGAACGGTGCATAAAACTACAATGCATAAATCGGTGTTAATTGACGAAGATGAGAGAATGCAGGGGAGGGCTTATTTTACAACTGGAAACCTCGCCAGGACCGAATCGCTATCGTGACGGGGAAGGACCAGGTCCTAGTTGACAGGATTCGGTTTGTTTACCTGAGTAGTGACTATCTGCGTTATGTGAGAGGAGACTGCCAACCTGTGATTCTATTTATAGGCGCTAAACTTTACTGAATAGGGAATAAGAATCCATCACAAATCAAATTATGCAGATACCGACTAGATTTATTCCGAGTGCAGTAGCGATGCTTTAGAACTAGGTAGTTCTTTTAAGCTCTCTCCTCTGCACGCGACAATGTAGCTCGCGGTATCACTACCCTTTCTTCTTAGTTATGCCTAAGCGAAGCTTCTTCCTGCCTGCTTCTCAAAAATGGGTTCGGAAGTAACCATACGTCTGCGTGTTCTTATCAATAACGTCATTTTGTAAGCGGAGCCTTTCAATTGGTCCGTGTGTTGGCACGCATAATGCGCATTATCCAAAGAAAAACGGAGAACCGCACGCCTTCTGGTCTTCTCCATTTCTTTCTTAGCAATGCTCCAGCAACTCTGTGATTGACGGATCTGATAGCCCTTAGAAAAGGCAACTCGACAGCAGCTTGAGCAAACGAAAAACTCCTTGGTTTATATTGATAAATCCACGTTAATATCGTGGCTAAACACTGCATTTTAGGCAACCACAAGGGCTGCTTCCGCTAGTCCAATGGGAACTCCATCCAAAGAAGTGTGAGGTCAATTATACCGCAGGGTCTACGACATTGCAAACTAAAAAATCTGAATCTAGAGTGCGCTAAATCCGAAATGCGCCAAAGTTCTCGTGCATCTTTAAGCCCCTTAGTGCATGTTTTCAAACGACTGTAATTCCAAGTGACTTCCATGTTGCGAATCAACCATTTTTCGTTTGTTTATTCACTTGTCACAGAAGAACGTGAAAAGTGGAATGCTCTGACTTGGGAAGAAAGGGATATTGTTTGTGTAAGCACGAGGACGAGTGTTCGCAGATTAGAACCAAGTCGAAGCCCTCATGAGGGATTAATGCTTAAAAAGCATTTTGTTTACCACTTACTGTACAAGAATAAGAACTTGTAAGAATGGGAAAGCGTTGCAATCGTTGTGCTCCATTTTGAACATTTCGGTTTCCTAGTCTCTGTGTTTGACAATGAAGCAAGCGACAATAGACACAGCAGATTTATGGCGAGAAGCCTAGCATACTTTCAAACCAAGTCCGAAATTTCGCCTCCGTTGCGCAGTCAGATGGCTTGTTATTGTGTTCGGTGCATACATCAACGTCCACTTTTGTTGTTTCTGTCCATGTGACTCCTGCTTTTAGCAAGAAGCCCAGTAATTTGCGTAATTACTTTGAGCATTTATTGGCGTCTTCTTGAAAGCTACAGGTGCGTCGGATCCGTCAAAGCTTTCAACGTTATTGCACCTCCATCAAGAGAGTAAGACAATGCACGTTTCTGTCTAGCCCACTCAGGCAGCAATAATTCGACAACTAGAATCCACCAACCCATAAAACTAGTGTCACACGATTATGGACAATAGTGACTGGAAGCAGCAGAGTCCGTCGTGACCTCCTTGTCTGTTGAGACGCAGCATCAGTAGTTTACCTCTGTGGCTAACTCGCGTTCCATTTGCTAAGAACTGCAGCTTGTAAGGGAAAATAACCAGCATTGCATTCAATGCTATTGACCATCAAATTTGCTGTTTCGTTCTTAATAGTTTTAATTTCTAGCCTTGATCGGGGGGAAGGAACGGGAATGCAATGTACAGATACCAAAAACCGTGATCGGTCGATTTGATAGAGAAGACCTGTAGAGTCGATGTGCCACTTAAGATGGGTTCAGTAGAAGTGTTTAGGGGTTATGCTGCTCGTGGTGGCATTATGCCTTGGCAAGTAAATGACCTCATGTGCAGTTCTCGTGCGCAAAACGAAGTGCTGAATAGGCACGACTGCCTCCTAACTCATTCAGTCTCGATAGTTTCGCCGAGACACTGAGCAAATCTTTCCTACTTTCACTGCTTTCTGCCAAGTAGAAAGGAAGCGTTGTGAAGGAATACGAACACTTTGCCAATTGTAAGTGCTTGTACTTCTGCTCCACAATTGGCGTTTGAAATGTACCTGCTGAAAGTGCTGGAAGAGCAGCGCACACGTCATCGTTCGTTGCATACAGTTTTACGGACATGCAATCCGTACCCTCAGGGCATGCAAAGGCAGCGTAATTTTAGCAGGAAACTATAAGTTATTTGAGTGGTAGGTTATGCAGCGCAAGTCTGTGCACAGGGTAGCACATCGGATGAATGGTTGACACGGCTTTGCTGGCATTTACGAATGCTTTTGTTAAAGTTCTCGTGACCGTATAGCTTGAATGTGGCAGGATTTCGTTGCCATAGCGCTTGATTTCCTTCCTTGGGTGCAAATGGCTCTGAACTTGTTGGTACACGCTTTCAGCTTTAAATGATTTCAAAGAAAATTATCCGGCGCCGTTAGCTCTTACGATCTGGGCGACCAAATCCAATCACATGACGGGACTCTACACGACAGTAAAGGGCTCATGCAGCCCTTGAACTGTTTTGCTAGCCACATGCCATGTGATGCCGTTATTTTGAATCAGCACCTCTGCCACATCAAAATATTGCACGTGTCGATACCAACGACCACTGCATTTGCCTCACCAGCCGCATTCTTGAAGAAGATTAGCATGGTATACATCATGCCAACGATTTGGCATGTCCTTTATAAATTCAGGTTGAATCCATGGTGGAAGGTTGACTATTGCTTAAATGTTGTGAAGCTGTATTTTGGTACAACCAGCGTTGTCATCTGCTCCATCAGCGGTAGCCGCCTCAGCAGCTCCACAATCCTACTGATGTCCACAGTTTGATCGCTCCCAGGCCACTTCGGAATGCCGATTGAAATTATTTCCCGCCTCCAAAGTGCTCTGTTATGCTCACGGGAATAGCAAATCTTTCCTACTTTCACTGCTTTCTGCCAAGTAGAAAGGAAGCGTTGTGAAGGAATACGAACACTTTGCCAATTGTAAGTGCTTGTACTTCTGCTCCACAATTGGCGTTTGAAATGTACCTGCTGAAAGTGCTGGAAGAGCAGCGCACACGTCATCGTTCGTTGCATACAGTTTTACGGACATGCAATCCGTACCCTCAGGGCATGCAAAGGCAGCGTAATTTTAGCAGGAAACTATAAGTTATTTGAGTGGTAGGTTATGCAGCGCAAGTCTGTGCACAGGGTAGCACATCGGATGAATGGTTGACACGGCTTTGCTGGCATTTACGAATGCTTTTGTTAAAGTTCTCGTGACCGTATAGCTTGAATGTGGCAGGATTTCGTTGCCATAGCGCTTGATTTCCTTCCTTGGGTGCAAATGGCTCTGAACTTGTTGGTACACGCTTTCAGCTTTAAATGATTTCAAAGAAAATTATCCGGCGCCGTTAGCTCTTACGATCTGGGCGACCAAATCCAATCACATGACGGGACTCTACACGACAGTAAAGGGCTCATGCAGCCCTTGAACTGTTTTGCTAGCCACATGCCATGTGATGCCGTTATTTTGAATCAGCACCTCTGCCACATCAAAATATTGCACGTGTCGATACCAACCACCACTGCATTTGCCTCACCAGCCGCATTCTTGAAGAAGATTAGCACGGTATTCATCATGCCAACGATTTGGCATGTCCTTTACAAATTCAGGTTAAATCCATGGTGGGAGGTTGACTATTGCTTAAATGTTGTGAAGCTGTATTTTGGGACAACCAGCGTTGTCATCTGCTCCATCAGCGGTAGCCGCCTCAGCAGCTCCACAATCCTACTGATGTCTACTGTTCGTTCGCTCCCAGGTCACTTCAGAAAGCCGATTGAAATTATTTTCCGCCTCCAAAGTGCTCTGTTATGCTCACGGGAATAGCTCAAGTGTCTATGATTTGGTTAATCCTGTGTAGATGTCCAAAGCACTTTGCTTGTGCTCATGCATTGACCCAAGCAAACTTGACCAACCCCCACTAAGGCATTTGTAAACGGTCCCATTTCGGATGTCTAAATTGATGTTGGTGGTTTTGAAGTGCACCTCCACTGGATGCAAAAATCAAGCAAGAGTGAGGGATAGAATGAACTCGACTCATTGAAAACATTCGGAGTTTAGCTACAATTGTCATAGTTAGTGCTGTGTTGTGCAAATGTGTAGGTTCGTTTTGAAAGATGTCAGTTGCTTTTGGAATCCACGCATTCGAAAATGGGAGGACAAATTTGCTTTGCGCAGTTGGCTAAAAGAAAAACATTGTAACGTAAGATTCGGAGGAACGCAATTATTATCGCGGTGCCAGAGCTGTTGTTTATTTTATGTTAGAGGACTGGCAAAGTTTATGCCTTCATTGGCATGCTTTGCACTGCTTGCCGCGTCTTGTTACAATGCTGCCAAAACACGTTGCGTAGAACAGGCCTCAGACAAACGTTACTCCGAGTTGGGACAGAGGCATTGAGAACAAATGGCCAGTTAATGCGAACATAGACACAATGATGGCTGTCACTTGGAAAGTAGTGTGACTTCATCTAAGCCCCTTCTAGTGAGATGATTATAAATAACACCCTACATTTTATTTTAGAAATTAGTGTTTTTTAACAATGATATTGCCTGGACTGTGCTCGCTGAGGGTTTACAAATGCGTTAGAGCAGTGATCGCAAGCCAATTTTGGAACAAATCAGTCTTCAGAAAATACATTTTGCACTCATATTGCGAAAATGAAGGACCAGTGAGGATGAGGATGGCAGATATTAGAGCCATTGTTAGCATACCTGACAATGGCCTAGCCAGTACATGAAGAAGCTTATTAATGTGAAAAGCAAAATGTAATTAGTAGGCAAAATGCAAGGCGATTCGCTTACAGCTACCACTCCGTCCAGGTGTCAGTGCTGTCGCCTAAATAAAAAGAGGGATTTTTAAATGTTTTAACATCAACTGTGATTGTCAGCTACTTTTGAAGCAAAGACACTCGATAATGCATCGTCTTAACTCCCATTGCAATCAGCAGTCACCGCGGCATAACACAGCAATTATGTTCCCTACCTCCATTTACCACGTTTTCTCGAATCACAAAATGAAAAACAGAGAGCACATGATTAAAATAACTTGATGCACATTCTGATGAGTGAACTTGCGGGATTTTGTTTAACTAGGCATCATCTTTCAAGAAGTGCACTGCCTAAAATGCAGCTGGATGGAATGCAACCAGCAGGACAATGTGTACACACAACATTAAAATTTACTTACTCGTCAGTTCTTGATAGCCTGAAAGCCAAGCCAATTAAGTAATGAGAAAACGCTGGCTAAGTAACGTTTTGTAAATGGACATCCACTGCAGCAATTCCCAGATGCTGCATGCATGTGCTATAACTTACTGTTGCAATCCGCTATTTCCGGTGAATCACCTAAACAGAAACAATGACTCAATTTCTCTGATTACTCTTCTTTGACAACCTTTTACTGCCACCTTTCCATTAAGTACGCCAATGTTGCAACTACATCAAAGAACTCTTCAGTTCGTGAAGTTCACTTCGAAAAATTGAATGTTCTCTTACCCTCTTGCGTCCAATCAACAGTAACGGTCAGTGCTGTACGTCTTCCATACCAGGCAAAAATGTCATACTTAGCCTTGCCGACTCGCGAGACGTTCACGGCAAATATCCTTAGGTTGGACACTTTATCTTTCACCAAATTGCCTTAAGTGGGGGAAGAAAGGCGGTGTTGGCATTCCAGCTGTGCTCAAGAGCGTGGAAGATGACGCGATCAAGAGGGACAAGGGAGACTTACTGCAGAGGTGCCATGGGTTGTGTCGAAGTTCTGTCCCCTCCCAAGTGCAAGCATACTTGTTGTTCCTCGTGAGCACCACCTGCAGTGTAGGCAATATCGATGGAGCAGAAATGGGTTGTGTGACTGTGTGAAGGGGACAAACTGATGTGTGGTAAGCATCAAAAGTGCTACGTACCCAAGATTTGTGCTTTCTACCCTGAACACCGAATTTCAATTCCACATATGGCTGGCCTAATCCAAATCGGGAAAGTGGGAACGAGGTCTGTAGGTCGACATCACCTGTGCGAAAAGTCTTTCTTGTGAAATCACTACTCATTAATTAGCATCTGGTGTGATTAAGTAGTGTATCAAAAAAAGACTTCTGATAATGTAACCATCCATAGTGCAAATTTGTCCGTATTCCTCAGCATTCAAAACTGTCTTACCTTTCCGTGGCTCTTGAAATCTACACTGGGACACAAAATATGCTGATGCAAATGCTGCATCTCCAGTGCTTATAAACAGCTCGTCCTGTTTTGATACATCATTGAGAGTGATCAGCGCACTATCTAGAAGGAATACAAAAGCCTTTCCAAGTAGGCAGAAAGTTGTGGTTGCTTTCAGCCTTGTCTACTAACATTTTGCGCTTTCTGTTGCTATTTACACACTGGATCAACTTGCTGGCGTCATCTATGGTAGCATTCACCAAGTTGTAATCTATTCACTATCTAAACCTGCAAATTTCATCTTGTGATGATGAACGGAAGATCGACAACAAAAGGAGAAAATGAGGAAAGAAACGCTGGCATTAACTTACCGCCACTCCTTTGGCACGGCTCACCCCAGACCTCTGATCCAAGAAAGCACTTTCCATCTCTAATCTCCAATTCCGAAGGCTCCTCACCCTGAATAACNGGCATTAACTTACCGCCACTCCTTTGGCACGGCTCACCCCAGACCTCTGATCCAAGAAAGCACTTTCCATCTCTAATCTCCAATTCCGAAGGCTCCTCACCCTGAATAACCACCTCTATTCTCTAAAAATCATTTAATTTCGTTCATTAATGCGTTTCAGTAGGTGAGCATAGCGGCCACACATAGGGATGATGCTTCGCTCTGCATCAGCCTTGCAAAGTAGGAAAGGCAGACAACCATGCAAGTAAATCAAGCAATGGCAAGGAAGTGGCATTCATGCAGTCGGTTAATACATACGGGGTTAGCGGGTAGAAGAAAGTGCATTGGAGGCGATCGTCCACTTGGTTTTCCGATAACTCGGGAACCCCATAGCAGCGGATCTGCTTCTATTTAACAATGAATAGAGGTACTCAGATGTCGTCAACTGTTTACGCACACGGAAGTTGAATTTATAATTAAGTGCAGCATTGAAGATCTTAAGCGTGGATATTGAAAACTTGGTTGGAGAGAAAAATATTTGCAAATTTGATGACACGTCACTGATGCTTGTCTTAAAATGCTGCTTTTCTTGAGTTTGTGAAGTGATGGTTTAGACTTTGGCACTAGGCCTTCCTTTTTTGCACTCCTATACTTATCAAGCATATCCAGTCACAACACCCACAACAAAGGCAGAATCTGTGCTTTGGGATTACAATTGTGATAGCTGTCCATTGGTTCGACTACTGTCTGTTCAGCTGTCTCTTTCAATAATAGAATGCAAAAAACTCCTCTAAGTGATTTGATTACTTACTTGGAAGCAAGTCGATGTATGCCAAATTACAAACTGTTTCTATGCCAGACAAGAGTTGCACTTGGCACACAATGGGTAATTGCAAGTGCTCAACTTATTGCATGAATAAAGTGAGACAGAAAATTGGTTTGGAAAGTGTGAATGTTTACGTACCTGATAGAAGGGCAACAGAAAGAAGAGCAGCAGTAAATCCCAGCATGGTATCCGTTTGAGGCTAACGATGTGTTTCGTGTGTTTTTATGCGTTTGTCAATAATACCTCATCGCTGTGATTGGCTGGTTTGTTGCAACGACTTAAAGTGACATCGAGAATCGGGGAATAATTAAATTTGAATTGAGATGTGCTGCACTTGTGCATAAGGAGCGATAGTCAAGCATGATACTTGCATTGACGCTCTACAAAAGTACCTCTGTATTTCACCGTGGGATCTATTTTATAACTCTGACGTAGTGAAAGCATAGTTTATAGGTGTTTGGTTTACTTGAATATTTGTCACTCTGGGGAGTGTGTGGCCACATTTGGGTTGTAATGATGGCACGATGGAGCGATGTATTGGAGGTCATTTGCCCAATAGCTATGAAGTCGTAGAAAGTTAAATTAAATGAAGTCAGTTTTTATGAATAACAGACTGGCTAAGTGGGTACGAAATACTTGAGATTATTTGGGCACATTTACGTTAATCAAGTCATTGGCCTAGCTACTTACGATTGTAATTCCCATTGGCATTGCATTCTCACTCACTCGTATTTTGCGAATCGTTATCCACCAATGCCACACGACTCCACGATTTCCATACCATAGTCAAAACCAAATGGGCGATTCTATCTGATTGATTTGCCAGGCTCGTTTACGACATCCGTAGGCAATGGTCTATTGCACCACACCTCAGAAGAACTAGTCGCAAGCCCTTCTCGAAGAAACTCTAAAGCAATTTCGATGCACTCTGTCCTGCAAGTCGTACAAAGCAAACATAAAATTGAAGGATTGACACAGGACTGCAATTAACTCGGTGAGAGCATCATTGTGACAAGTGAAGCGAATGGCACGTACGGTCAAATTCTTGCACATTATGGAATTTCATTTCATTCACTATTCTATAGATTTTAATGTGTATGAAGGACCGCCATCAGCAACGACAAGGGAATAAATCTGCAAATGTTGTGAGGCGAAAGCATGTCATTTGCCTTCCCTAGTGCAAGAACATAACCAGTGATCATGTTTTAATCACCGGATGTACAGCTCATTTTCCATTGTGCATGGTAGTCTTCGTAATCAATCCATTGCTACATACATTTAACTATAAAACCGCGCCTAATATGCAGATTAATCTGCTCATCGGGTTATGACTTCCTACTGCGCCTCCAAAATAACTGGGAGCCTTGGTCGTTAAGGCAGAAGACTAGCTCCATCCGCACTTCCAGGTGTGGATTCATGTTATGTATTGAGTCATTTTTGGTGAGACCTGGTTAAATAGCGCTATATACTCTGCAGTGTATAAAATTAGAAGATATCAGCCCATTTTCGTGCAGTAGCTCGCTCAATTACAGATACTGATTTCTGTTTGTGCTAATTATTCCAGCTAGACGGTAGTTTGCAATTTGTAACATCAATCTACTCTGTTACAACGGTAGGCACTTTTAGATTTGGACAGGACAGTGGGCACGCAGGTGCAAACACACACTGCCGGCGCGTCCAGTGATCGAAACTGTTTGTTCTTTTGATAGTAAACTCTCATGAAGTAGTGTGGAGGCTTAGGTTTGCAGACTTGAGATTGCAGCTAGAACCGGAACACAGAATTGGGTAGCAGCATTCAAAGGTAAAGGCATTTTAACTCTGTGATGAGACCATTTAAATTAAGGTGAGAGAAGCTGAAGGGCTAAAGATGATAGGAGATGCATCTAGAGAGTGAGTGCATGGTCTCAGCACACAGGCGATTGATTCAAGGGGATAAGTCATGCATTCTGCATGTATTCATCACTAAGTCCTGTCAAGCTCATCGCCAATTATTGCAAGACTGTGTGAATATTAAGAACTCCACAAAGATATATGGACTAGCCACTGCCGACTTTTGTGAATATATTACAGTGCTTCTTCCCCGTGCTCAATCACAGAATGCCTTCGTGGCCAAAGTCATATGCTCAGTTCTTTGAAGACTTCGGTCACATGCCTTGTCACACCCCGCGCGATCCAAAACGCTGCCGCACAGTTTGCTTTCATGGCGAAAGCGCTGTCACTCTGGCGCGTCTTATGTGCAGAGCTTGCATAATGGTTGTAAACAGAGTTTGATCGCTTCTCCTTGTCTGTCACAAGGATATCATTTGTCTCCCTTCATTACTCTCGAGGCAGCACACTTGCACAATGGTTCTTTACGGCTACTAGCATTTCTGCTGCGCACTGCTGTTGATGATACTTCAATAGAAAACAACCTAGGATGATTGCGAACTGCCTCATTTTGTGTGAAACAACTGGTAGTTTCTTTCAGAGTTATTGTTTAATTAGAGTTGGGAAAGTATCTTAGATAAAATGCAAACCTTGTCAAAGTATGAGCATGGACCGCTTGTAATTAGTGAATTAAATGCGCTACAACTGGAGGAGAACTAAGTGAAAGTTGGTGCCATGGCATTCGATTTGAATTAGCCGTGGAATTGGATGTGAGAATTGCATGGCACTGCTACTTCAGAGTTAAGTTTAGTGTTTGTTATTGCACCTAACGGAAAGCAAATGTTGGAATTATTCCCTATTTACGACTGTATCCATTTCCATTTACCAAATGAGATCTACTAACCAGTTGTCCTGCAGCGGATTCCAAGAACATGTATGCAAATGCGCCGCAGGAATGAAGGTTACGCATGCAATGCTTTGTTTGTTCTGATTGCTGGTTCCGTCCTCGGTCACTTAGGTGGCCATTTAGCTCTAGTCGGGTGGCTNCAATGGTTCTTTACGGCTACTAGCATTTCTGCTGCGCACTGCTGTTGATGATACTTCAATAGAAAACAACCTAGGATGATTGCGAACTGCCTCATTTTGTGTGAAACAACTGGTAGTTTCTTTCAGAGTTATTGTTTAATTAGAGTTGGGAAAGTATCTTAGATAAAATGCAAACCTTGTCAAAGTATGAGCATGGACCGCTTGTAATTAGTGAATTAAATGCGCTACAACTGGAGGAGAACTAAGTGAAAGTTGGTGCCATGGCATTCGATTTGAATTAGCCGTGGAATTGGATGTGAGAATTGCATGGCACTGCTACTTCAGAGTTAAGTTTAGTGTTTGTTATTGCACCTAACGGAAAGCAAATGTTGGAATTATTCCCTATTTACGACTGTATCCATTTCCATTTACCAAATGAGATCTACTAACCAGTTGTCCTGCAGCGGATTCCAAGAACATGTATGCAAATGCGCCGCAGGAATGAAGGTTACGCATGCAATGCTTTGTTTGTTCTGATTGCTGGTTCCGTCCTCGGTCACTTAGGTGGCCATTTAGCTCTAGTCGGGTGGCTGGCCTCCTGACCAGGCCAGCAGTCCCGTTTCCTCTGCTTGCTAAATACATGCCATCGTTTTCCTTCATGGAAGTCTCGGGACGCTACAATGCAGTCAAATATCCGTCCGGTGCATGGAAAGATTTGTTTTAATGCAATTTGGTGATGGTGGGCATTGGAATGGCTCTGCATTAGCTTTATCAGTCGTTTCACCTAACACACGATATAATGCTTGGCTGTAACAGTGGAAGGGCAGCAAGTCGCCAGTCCAACTTGGCTAAATGCAATTCAGGATTGAATCCCATTCCAAAGAGAAAAGGCATTGTCACATCTATTTTGGTCCACGATTGTCTTCGAAGTGCTTTGAGCTGATTCGCAATTTTAGCTGTCACGATCTGTCTCATTTGCAGCAAGCGCCAAAGAGGATCAAAATAATTGGGTAAGCAATATTAATTACGTTTATGTCTTGANTTGATTTAAACTGTATAAAGAATCGTTCAAGTTCGAATTTGTCACTCAAATTGATGTGCAAATGCTTTACCTACTTAACCAATACGACTCGGTGAGATTGACCAGTTTTGCAGCCTGTAGACAGAGCTGATTACACAGGACCACACGTTCCACGAGCTACGCTCACCTTCAATTCGCCTTGCAAATACATAATGGAGGTTATCAACGAGACCGAGGATTTCGTGCCGTGTATCGGTAGCGTAACCTAAGCTTCCAAGCGATTCACTTGGAGGATTACAACTGAACATCCCTTCAAGTGTCCTACATTCATTGGCATTTCTAGCTGCCTAAATTCTCAGATACGTAGAACGTCTACCGAATTGTGTCGAAGGGTGTCTGACCATCGGTACGAGATGTGACAACTTTCAACCAATTTCTAGCAGAGGACCAACATCGTAAGTGGTATTCCATGTGATTAACTCCTAATAGGTTTGGGTTGCCCACATCCGCCTGGCATTTCAACAGCCTGTAGATCTATGCAGTGAGCAACAATGCACCCTGTTCTCCAAACTAACACTACACGACCTGCCTTCTCATCAAACCCTGTTTCACTAAACACACAGACATTTGTTTTGCCTGTGTGGCACTGATTATCGAAATCTTGGCTGCTGTCAATCCTTTCTGCTCATTTGTGAAGCAGACGCCAACAAACGAGATCGATTCATGTTCAAAGAAGCTTTGAACATACACAGCGTTGCGTAGCTCATGCAGGATAACAAACCCACCCAGCAAGCGACGTTCCGTCAGCGGTTGAATCAGAGGTTATTCAGCGCGGCTGCAGACATACAACTCCTCGAACCGCATCATTTCTTTGGGTCGGGGGAGGTGTGGCGTGCAAGTGGCGAACCGCAAGTCCATCAGTCTACGCGAGGCATCACTGGCGTAGGTGGTGGCCTTGTGGATCTCTCTATGCAACAGCAGGTAATCGTACCTCTCCATGCTGAAACATTCAACCAATTTTACACTAGCTTTAATTAATTCAGTGGTCTAGCTCTTGCTACCGTAGGAACTGCTATCCGCTTAAAAGCTGGACTTTACTTTCAATCTAAAAAACACTTAGGGAATCGTCTTAATGCAGTGTTCTACAAGGCTAACCAGGTTTTGAAAAGGCACATTACTGACCATCGTTTGTTCTATGACCGCACCCAGAAAACAAGCGTGTTTTCCCTTGGACCTCCACCTAACGCGCTTCGTATCCGTCTTTCTGAAATGATCGTCTGTGAACAACATCATCATTGACCCACTTAAACTTGAGTCTTCAAATGTCTTTCAAAAATCAGATATCATTTCCTAATGCTTAGCCCTTTCGCAAACCTCGTGATGCGTGCAATGTGTCTTCAAATCCCAATGACGTCGCAATGTGCTTCGAGCTATTCGAACCAAAAGTTCAATTCGATGGGCTGATCGTTGATAAGTGCAGCTGACTTTGTATAAAGCGTAAAATAACATTCACATTAGGGTCATTATGTCAGAAGAGGTGAAGTTGGCACTTCCACATACAGTTTGAATCTGAACACCTCACGTGGATGTCGTGACTATTCTCAACATGATGGTCGATGTCAGTGACAAATGCTATCAAATCAGTATGTGCAGAAATTTTTGGTCAAATTTGAGTTTAATTCATGTACAATGCAAGTACTAATGAATTTTTGGGCCTCTAAAGAACTAGCTGCTAAGACACTTTTAGAGCTTTAATGATTTTCATTTAGGCTAGCTGAAATCATTAGAAAGCGCCAAATTAATCCGGCACTGATGGGAATTTAGTTGCAAATTCAGGGTAGGCATGCATGGATGCCTGATGGCAGGCTAGTGCTTACCACCCAAACCGCACTTCAGTTTTAGATAGCGAGCATATAGCAACCGCTTGGTGACAGACCTGAAGCAAGTATGAACACACTTGACGAGGAACTGTGCGTGGTAGTGGACAAATTGGTGAGGGTCAGATCGCGAGTTGTAAAATGCTCAGGTACCTTCAAATTCACTAGCAACGTTCATTTCTAATTATTTGCAATGCGGCATTTATTTGTGTACTGCCGAGTAAAAATGAAGGAATTTACAGCCCATCGCATGCCAAGTAACTCCATTAAGTCAAAATCTTCTGCTACCTATCCGCATGATGCAGGCTATAACGTAGTTTGCCTTACGAGGCTAACATGTCCAAGGGTTCCCAAAACACCGCTGACTAATCCTTGCTGCAATTACAACAAGCTCCTTCATCATTGGAATCAAAGACACTTCTTTGTACATTCCTCACTACGCCACCAATCATTCCGCACTAACCGCAACCAGCCAATCAGTTCTGCTCCCGCCTTTACCATTGCTGCATATTCTCTACTTCGGAGATTGTAGGACAGTCGAGGGAAGTGACTCGCTGACGTGTCTCAATTGATTCTCATTTGTCCACATTTATAGATGTTGAGTGACTGAGGGCGAAAACCCGCTGCTTCGAGATATCTGCGGGAAAGCAAACACCCGTGTTTTCGCCCGCCACTCCCTTTTATTTTGCAACTTTTATGATTAAACTCCTCACTCATCACCGTGGAAATTATCCGTCTGTTGAAATGTTATGTTGTGATAAGTAGCATATCCACTGGCTGGCAACACGTCCAAACTCATGCTCTTCCCTTGGATAATCCAAGGAATTAACTGGAGGATGGAGTTCTTCATGCATCAGTGCAAAATGCATGAACTGATACCTTAAACAATGGACTGGCTAGCATGTGCAGTTTTCTTACAACCTAGGTGGATTAGTCGCAGTGCGTAGGACCCCAACTGCCAACCTGTCACTATTTGGTTTTCGTGAAACTCCTGTCGTGTTCTTACCATTGTCCTAGGATCTCTCTCTGACTATAGAGTTGCAAACATTGGACATTAATTNCCTTTTATTTTGCAACTTTTATGATTAAACTCCTCACTCATCACCGTGGAAATTATCCGTCTGTTGAAATGTTATGTTGTGATAAGTAGCATATCCACTGGCTGGCAACACGTCCAAACTCATGCTCTTCCCTTGGATAATCCAAGGAATTAACTGGAGGATGGAGTTCTTCATGCATCAGTGCAAAATGCATGAACTGATACCTTAAACAATGGACTGGCTAGCATGTGCAGTTTTCTTACAACCTAGGTGGATTAATCGCAGTGCGTAGGACACAAACTGCCAACTTGTCACTATTTGGTTTTCGTGAAACTCCTGTCGTGTTCTTAGCATTGTCCTAGGATCTCTCCCTGACTATAGAGTTGCAAACATTGGACATTAATTTGGTGGGTAACCGCTTGAGTGCAAAAGAGTTCGTAGAAAAAAAGTAGCATCGAGGTACTTCCATCAGTGTGTGAAATTGCCGGCTGCGGCAGAGCCCACCCAACAAATCCAGGGCTCATTTATTTGTTTAACTACATTCTGAGTGTCGTGGTGCATTTATAGCGGTGCCCAACCACTCCTCAGGAGTTGTGATTGCAATGCAAGCACGACTAGCAGGAGGCTCTAACCAGCAGTAACTTCTTAAACCCATAAAAGTATTGTTCTCTCATGAGAGGTCGGAATTTTAAGGATCACATCAACGCCCATGGATGTGACTAAGCTTTGACTGGTTCATGTCATGGCAAAATGGGAACAAATGTTGAAGCAGCATGAAGCACGAAGACCAGCATCTCTGCACGAGTTGCAGGAGAAGCAAGATATCCCATGTTTTGTCACTTCTCCTCGCATTTTCCACCCCATCTCTCGGGGTATAGGAGTGCCATAGGAGCCTACGGATAAAGCCTGGACGCTCCGAGTTAAGACGATTTGCTGTTCATTTGCCGCTTTTATGAAGACCTAGCTAAGTACAATCTCCTACCTTATGCTGCACCCAGCGCAAATTTCTGAACACGATAAGATCCACATGTTCATTATCAAGCACAACTGATCAGCACTTCTCACACTGCTGTCCAACTTGACATATTCCAACGGGCACAGACATGTCGGTAAACTGCTGTGGTTCATCCTCCCCTCTACCACCCTCGATTTCCCTCCCTCATCTCCACCCTCCAGCGTTTACCCACTTACGCCTCACCATGGCGCTTTCGTGTTAGGATTCTTTCTTGCATTTACTCCTCCTCTACCCTTCCTGTTTACTCGTCCGTTTCACCATGCTACTCTATTTCTCCTCCGAACAATGCTTCAATGCACCCACAAACGTTGGGGCAAAAGGATTGTCTTAGTGCAAAATTCGTCAAAGCCATTGTACTCTCCCCGCAAACGCACTCCCCTTTCATCGCTCCACATCACTCACTGTTTAAGTGGGTGATCTTTGAGTGATCTCCGCAAAGTCTAGTCAAAATGCTGGCTCAAGAATGAACACATCTAACACCAGCTGCATGGAGCATGTGGTAGGCGAACTCTAGGAACTGCCACGATGACGTGGGGTCAAATATGGGGCCCGGATATCGGTGGTAAGATAGAGGCATTACGTGACCTCCCGCCATCCTGCTCAAACCACTGTGACCTCAGTAGCTTGGACACAATTTGTCGCTTCCGTCGGCTTTCAATGTCGGCACATCAATCCCATTGCATTTTTGGACCATCCTGTTGTTCCATTATTAAAGGCTCCTTGGCTTTAGAGATCAGAAGTGATTGAGTAGATTGCCAGAAGAGTGATACACAGGCAAAATCTATGATGGAAGGACGTGGATATGATTAGTGCAAACAATGGTCATGCTTGCCGAAGGAGAGCGAAAATAGGCAAGCGTGGTGCAACACGCACAAATTAGCACGTGCAAACCAAGCTCAGTAAAGTTAGCACCATGGCCAAAGTGCTGTGGCCATCTGTTTAGCGGCCTATTAATGTATTGCGGCAAAGAACAGAATAAACTTTCGTTGGCCACTGATTTGGCTTCAGAGTCGGCCAGTCCGACCAATCAGCTAACAGGACTTTCCAGTCTATCAATTCCTGTATACAATTGACCTCTTCCCGACAGAATAGCAGTGGCTTTATTACTCGACACCTGGTCATGTGCGCAAGTATGTGCTATTTGTCGTCTTTTCGCAGAAGGGAATAAAATACCATGCTACAAGAAAATAGTCCCAGCTAAATAGAAAAATTCACTACAGCATGGATTTGCCAAGCTTCCCAAATGGGTGAGCATTGCTTTATGTCAACTACACACTGCCAATACGCTTTTGACATAGGATCTTCTATTTTTCTTCGGAGCCAAGTCTAGGCATTACCTATTTGTGGGTTTTCTGTCAATTTCTTGGCTACGCTGATGAGGTAAACGAGGATGACATGGAATGATCGACAACCGGGTGGGTCAGAAATGCATGCTTATACAAACGACAGCTGCATGGATAGATAGATAGATGTGTAGATAAACAGCCAGAGAGAGAGGGCAGAATGTATTTCTGGAGACAGTTGGAGAGTTAATTTTGACATCGATTAGGCCGTTGTAGAAATTGGCATTTGCTGTGTCTGATTGAATCCATAAGACTAAGTCACTGAATGCGTCTATGATTCCAGGGAACAGTTTTAGAGCAACTAGTTCTCCTCAGTGAGACGGAGACATTGATTAACAGATGACAAGAATGACTTTAACTGGACAAACCTCATAATATTTGGCAGGTGACCCCGATCCCATACCATAGTGGAGACATAGCGGTTTAGGACTTAAATCACGTGGCGGATTATGGACATAGCATGATGGTCCATGCGCAATATAAAGGAAAGAAAGATGTAAGCAGCAGGTGTTTAGCAATGTCGAGGACAATTCCAAGACCGTAAACAACCAGGCACATATGCAAGTGGATAAAAACTTGCCAGAATTAGCGAATGGGTGCACGACTGTGTTAGAATAAAACAGATTGATGGGCCGAAACCAAATTGCTCAACTCCTGTTAGAAGACTGAGTCATTGTTCAAGAATTCCGTTGCCTCTACTAGTTCACGGGAAAGTGAAGATGTAGAGTACTCACATGGCGGGTGGGATAGTGGACGGGTCGCCCGTGTCTAACAACTGTGCTTGCACACACTCTTGTTGACTCCTTTTCTCTACACTTAGACATGCCTATCCATCACCAGGGTTAACAATGCTAAGTCGTGGCGGAATAAACCTGAAAGATGGAAGTACTCGATATCGAAGGACACATGGAAAGAACCATAAACCAGCACTTGCTGTCAATCCCAGAACATTTTCAAAAGGTGTTTTGGGGAGTGCAGGCATGAAATGACCTGGTAGGGGCACTGGGTTCATTGATGGATCCTAAGGCTCGGGGATTGCAGACAGCATGCCTTTTGCCAAATTGTAATTTATAGAAGCCACAGGCAGGTGAGGCAGTCGTGTACGAAGGCTGGTGTAGGTAGGTTTGTGCACCGGACGGCTGTTCAAGCCACTTTGGTCTGTTAGCGCCTGCTGAAACAGGAATAAAGCATTGATAGGTGTCACGTCAATTGCCCTGAATGCTAAGGACTGGGTCAATTACATTCTGTTCCTGTGTCTTAGGATGGGTGCAACATCGCCATAAAGGCACCATTTTCACATTCCCAATCGAATGGGTCAGTCAAAGATTGAAGATGGCATGGAAATTCAAAGCGGAAAAGGGTGGTCTGTGGTTATATTTTTTTAAAGTATTTGTGACAATACTTTTAACTCTTATGTTGATAGTACTGAATACCATTCCTCGTACGTATGCCTCGAGCCACTTCTATTCGATTAGCATTTTACAAGCTAAAGGCAAATCTTTAGATGGAGAAATTCCGCAAATTTTAGGCAGAAATTCACCTTCTGCATGTCTGTTTAGCTTACTGCCATGAGCTTGGTAATCTTATTATTGTAGTCGTCATTCATATTTTTATACGTGGAATTGGTTACAAGTACCGCTTAGCCATGTTCGCTTAAGTTGATTCGTCTAGATGTACACATTCGACTTGAGAGCACTTGTCGGTAAACTAAGTCAATCGCGGTATTGTGGCAACTTTTGAACTTTTATTTTGAACGACTTACAGGACAGAGTGCATCAAAATTGTTTTGGAGTTTCTTCTGGGGTGTGGTGCAATAGATTAATAGGCAGCAAGTTATTGGCGCTATTGCAGAAAGTTCATAAGGTTTTATACCACAAAGTGACTTGTGTTTTGAGATCAGTGGAGTAAGGCTTGGGAATGTGTGCAGAGAAGGGTGAGTAAAAGGCTTATGCGCACGTTTGTTAATAGGACGCAAGCGTTGCTGATCATAGTCTTTCCTATGTGCTGAATTCTATAGGTCACGGTAAATACAGCGAGATTCTCTAATGTGCCTGAAATTGGTCGTACTCGCCATTTGGCTCACTTGCCACAATGATGCTCACACTAAATTACTTGCTGATCTGTGACAATCCTTACATTCTACGCTTGTTTTGAACGACTTACAGGACAGAGTGCATCAAATTTGCTTTGGAGTTTCTTCGAGAATGGCTTGAGACTGGTCCTTCTGAAGTGTGGTGCAATGGATTAATAGCCTACAAGTGTCAGAGTGGCACAAAGCCTTGGGCAAATGTCGTAAACATGCCTGACAAATCAACCAGATCAAACCACTCGTTTAGTTCTAACTATGGTATGGAAATCGTGGAATCGTGTGGCATTGGTCAACAACGATCCGCAAAATACGAGTTGGTGAGAATGAAATGCGTTACAGGTCACACACATTTGTTGCGAATCTCCACGCCTTGTTTTTGCTAAAAATATAGCTAACTTTATTGTTTTACCGCATATCTAGCCACGACGTAACGTCTTCTACTCATTATTCCCCCATGGCAGAAATTTCTCCAACATCGCATGCGAACAAACCTGAATGATGTTGCATTTTAATTATTTGGGGCTAATGTGATTTACAATTGCAAGTCGCCAGCCAGCGACTTCAATCATGTAACTGTGTCCAACTAATATCAAGTATTTTAAAACCACTTAGCCAATCAGTTAATCAGACTAACTGACTTGGTTCGGTCAAACTTCCTGTAGTTTTATGTCTATTACGCAAATGATTTGGGATTAATCGCTTCATCGTGTCATCGTTACAACCCTAAGGCAGCCACGTGCTCCTGAGACCAAAAAATATTCAAGCAAACCAAACACCTGCAAACAATGCTTTCGCTACGCCAAAGTCATAAAATGAACTCCGTGGTGAATTACGAAGATGCTTTGCTATAACGTCCTCGTAAGTGCCACGTTTGGTTCTCGCTCTTCATGCACAAGTACACTACACCCCAATTCGTAATTGTCTTAGCGAATAGTTCTTCAGAGGCCTAAGATTACTTTGATTTTAGCATTGCACATGACTCCAAACCAAACTCACCTCAAGCATTCCACATCAAATTACAAAGTATTAATAAATTCTGCTTAACTACATTAAAGAGCTTTAGTTTACTGAGGGTGTGCCTTTAAATTCCATCAGCCAGTAACAGCGTTCATATTCGTAATCAGATGCCCGGCAAGATCGGATGTAGCGAAGCCTTACAGACTGACAGAAATCGGTTGCTTCAGTCCTCTTCCAGTTTTTCCCACTAAATGTGCAAATATTCACATTTTGTAAAGTTCACATGCCACAATGCTTTGGCACTGCCAGCAGAAAAATTCCCATGTTTGCATGTGGGATTTATGTGCGAGGGATCCTGAGACATCGGTAGGCAACTGACACTTTACACCGAGCATCAGGGTGGCACGCCTCAACGTCTTCTCGGGAAGATTGAAGTCAATGCAAATGTAATTGATAAATTCTGTTTGGCTAGCCTTGTGGCGAGTAGACGTGGTGACCTTCCAAGCCTCATCCAACCATTACAGCCCATTGCTACATTAAGCATTGTTTTTGGGGAGTGTTTTTATTCACTGAAATCCATGGCTTCCAGTGAAGCAGGCAGCTTATCAAAGGCAAAGATTAAAAAGTGGAGCGTCAAGTTAATTACAAAGCAGAAGGCATGACATTCTTCCTCTCCCTTGCAGAACTAAAATTAGTGTCAATGCAACAGTTGCCATGGATGTAGCTCCTTTTCTCGTTGCACGTAGTAATCGTGGTCACCCCTCTACTGCACTTTATAAATACACAAAGAAATGTATGCATATACTTCTTGCTTGCACCACACCATTGCTACTCATGTACTCTTCACGATGGGAAGGGCTCAGCGGAGAAATCACTGAATTCGCATGACCGTAAATCAAACCGGAAATAGGTGTGTAGCGCCGTTGCTAACATATAATCTGCTGATTCGGTAAAGAGGTCCTGACACTACTGGTCAATGGCATGACAGAAATGCCTAACCATGCACGCACTTATTCCTCCAACATGAGTCGCAACAGCATGTGCACTTGGGTTGCAATCGCAAGATCAACAACCTCGCCTCAGAAATTGCAAGAATGGCAAGTGTGCTGACACTGAGTCCATCAACTTCCTATTGACCTCTTCGCTTGCTGCAAATGCCACTTGATGTGTCAGCTAAGAGAGAAGAACTCAGTCTAAATCAATCTTATGCAAGAATTTGTCCAGAATTCAAATCGCAATTCGGAGCTTTACAATGCTTTACTTCTTTGAAATTGGATGCGTACCCTGATTTAGATTTAACTAGGAAGACCAGAGACTCGTTTCCTTCCTCCCAGTTTCGGTCAACAAATATCTCGTGTTTTATTTCTGCCTCGCAGCTAGAATGCTTTCGCAATCGATTGGCCCCAGTTCAATCTCGTCTGCTCAATTTCTGTGTCCTGATCTTGTCGTAGGTATTTGCCTGAGAATCTCTGCTTTCGTCCTTACTTATGAGATTTTATCATTCGCGAAACGACCTGTCCAGGTTGCTAGGGTGATCTAGCAATGTGTACGCTCCAGCCCATCCGCTCTTTTGTCAGCATACCATCGTGCCAAAGTAGACTACTATGAGAACCTGCACACTGCTCTCCATTCGTAGCTATTCGAACAAATTTAGGTAGACGTGGGTTGTAACACAAAAGCAAGTTAAGCTTTGCGTGCCCACATCCAATAGTAGTATTTGCGTCAAAGCAGAGCTCAACAATTGTAAACGCATTCTCCAGTGAATCGCAAAGCGCGATTTTTTCAAGCAAAACTCATTAGAATTACCAATCATACAACCTAGATACAAAACTGGGCGTGTGGATGGGACTGGTCCACCACCTGAACCACTGATAACCTCAGTTCATTCGGAGGCGAACAGAAAGCTACAGCACGATGAGCAGGTTGGCCTGCCTATTCGGCACAACCTCGATTTTGTAGAGGCCTGTGGCACACTTCCTCCTACAAGGATCTGCGTTACACTTAGGGTTGTAAAATGATGTTGCGAATGTTACGTTATTTGCATAAGAGCAAGTGGAAAATTGCTGTGCTTTGGCAAAGTCGAATCACTTGTACTCCAGTATGCATTGTTTACAGCGTAGCACAGTTATGCTTGTTTGCAACTAACATGTACACAATGTCGCATAAGCTGGAGCTTTTAAACAAATGGCACCTGACCCACAATAACAATTTCTTAACTGAGTTCTATTTGGTGAATGCCTTGAGCAATACGAGTGCGTGAGATCGTAACCTGTCCAGGAGACCCAACCTAGAAACGAGCGAATGCCAAGAGGTAGAACTTGAGATTCGTCGTTGGCATATCGATTAGATGCTAGACTGTTTGCTGAGTTGTAGGCGATTACTCAGCCAAGTCCACGGCCCTTGCAAAGGTTCCCATTTGTTCCATCCATCTATATCTGGCATTGTTAAAACATCAACGCTGTCTATGGTTCACTTTATTATGTTCACGATATGAACTCCAGATCGCGTAGGAGGTGGGAAGGGTTCTCACAGCCGGGTTGATATGGTGATGTAGATACGTAGGTAAATATGCCCGTTATAGTGATGAAACGCGAGTCGACGAGTAGAAATGTAACCGAATGTGATTAAGCGGCAAAACTAGTTGAATGAGATGCTTACAGTGGTGTAGACGCCTTGTAGTGGGCATTTCGTCGTGACAAAATATGACCTAGCGAGGCCTTGTTGTACGAAGCTAAAGAGTTTCTCAAGTCCTCCGCTAATTGTTGCCACTAAACGTGAAAATCGATCTCACTTTTCGCAAAGCCTACATGCAGCAGTATTTGGCATTGCTAACAGACAAATTTCCCATAGTTTCCTATGGGAATCATATGTGCGTGCTCCTGTGACATCCGTAGGCAACTAGCACGTTATGTCAAGCAGCGGAATCACACGCCTCAACGTCTTCTCTAGGAGGCTGAAAACAATGTGAGTGCAATCGTGCGAATTTCGTTTGACTGGCATTGTGGCAAGTGGACTAGGTGATGGGACGATCACATGTCTTCCTATTAGGTGACCTTATAGACCTCACTTTAACCTCCGACTCATGACTATATTGGGCATCGTGCTTAAACAAGTTGTCCTTTTATTCACTGCAAGTGCAGCAGTGCAGATCGTCTGTTTCCAGGTGAGTTTACAGCCATGAGAATCCAGTGCCTTCTCCGCTACTCTCATCCCGTCGCGGAGTGTATATCGATGGTAATGGAATAGCATGCTAACATCACCACATGCCTGTATGCATTTATACATGTATGCATGTATATATTTAAATAAGGCAAGCATCTATTCTTTTAATGCGTCTCAAGGCCTGCGAAGCCATGGAAATTTGTTCAATACTGCACTCCATAACATGGTGGCGCTGTATCTGAGGTCTTTTGGGATGAGTTGCATGAGGTTTAATAAGAGTGAACCAGGAGTCTAAATGCTACTTGCTACATCCCCACGCACATTGCTTCCATAATTAGCACGTCTTTCACTTCATTATATGTGGCATAATAGACCTGAAGGCTGACTTGCTTCTCTGATGGATTTATTGAGCTCTCCACTTGGAATTCCATGAGTCAAACGTTCCTCTTTTGCATTATGAATGTAAGCTACAACATTTCAAATGCTAATGTTGTCATCCAATGATTCTTTTCACTTGACACTCACAAACAGGTGTTTTCAGAACCACTGCTAGGTAATATTATGCATCATCACACTCTACCGACATTTTAAAGCCAGCAAACAGAGAAGTGAGGTTGTCATGTAAGGATTTTGGAAATGACTAAGCAATGTGCTAGTCTTTTGGGCTAGTTGCATCTTCAAAATAAAACATCCATATAGGAAGCCATGGCTAGGGCACGAGCAGTGTACTCTTACCAATCACCCACCAAAGCACATGCGGCCAGAACAACCGAACACAGTTCGCCATTGATTACATAATGAGTGGAAGTGAACCAAATTGGCGCCATCACTTTGCAGCGCTACAATCCAACACTAACATCACTACTCAAAAACCGGCTCAAATGGGCCAGCCTAACCTGATGTTAGCCACCGCGACCATGAGCTTGCCTTAGGTCTGGGGATACATCTCCAAAGGAAAACAATGGCTTAAGAGTCAGACCACAACTTATGATAGCACGCACCGTCAGTGCTTTACATTGCTGATCGGCAGCAATAATCAGCAGTTTTTCATCATCTCACAAGAAATGAATTTACTTCTCATAAATAGCTTAAATGGCTAAAAGAAACAAGCCACATGTTTACACCTCTGTACAATAAATGGCCAAGCAGTAAAATGAAGCTCAGTAGCTCAAATGAAGCGACGAGGAGTTGTTGTGGCACGGTCTTCTTTCTGTCTTTTTCCAAATTCTGATTACCTCGTTTGACCCGTTGACGTGCTCATAGAAACCGGCGAACCCACCAAACATTAACAATTCCTTGATCTCGAGAGATGTTTGTCTGATAACCAAAGAAAGTGAAGAAATAATAATAATAATAATGTTGGTATTATTATAAGCAGTAAGGCACCGTCAACACATTTTGCTATGCTTGTCGATAAGTTGAGGTAGCTTCAACAGCAGAAAAGCAGCTCACACAAATGTTCATAAGACCGAACAAATTTCTTGCTCAAAATGAAATCATTAAGCGAATTTCGCAATCGGTGCCTGTAAGAAGAGATTGCAACTTTACTACTTGCCGCGAATGTGGCTCTTCTCTAACTGGTACCGAGAATATCGACTTTGGATGTGTGGTGATTTCCATGCTAGCGCCGATTTTCTTGTGTCTACACTAGATGATTAAATGCGATGTGCTTTCCAGGCTTCCCTGCTACTCGACTTGTCACTTCACTGCCACCGAGCGGTGTGGGTGAGAGAGAACTCAGCTTGCTTCACCCTTATTGACTTAAGTTTGAAGACCCGTTCTTAGGGAAACTTACTCAGGTATGACTAACTTTAGACTCTAACGTCAAGACTCTACTGAATTTTGGTAGGCAGCGACCGCATGCATGACAAATGCTTGATGGGAGAAGGTAGACAGCAGGCATACGCCTTGGAGGGGAATGTCCTCGCAGACTCAAATGTAGGAGGACTACTTTTCGATGCTTTGACGGCGAAATCTAATTGCAAGTCTTGTTTAGCAGGAAACTTGGAGGTAACACCAAGGAGAACCATTTGAGATGACGTCAATTAAGGCCGTTTGGAAGAGTACATGAAAATCGGCTCTCGGTGTCGAGAAATATTTAGTGCTGGGCTATTTAAACTACGTGAAACTTTACGGTGCTGTTATGAAGTGGGTACTTATCGAGGTTTACGCAATCAGCGTAGTGATATTCATCAACAGCAACGACAAAGAAATAAAGTTGAGAAAGTTGTGGGACGGAAACATGCCATTTTCTTCCCTGGTGCCGGAACAGAACCAATGATAGTGTATTAGCTGCCGTAAATGCAGTTCCTTTCCCGTTGTACACATTAATAATGGCAATGCCTTCATTGCCATAGACTGTTATCTACGAAAAATATATGTATATATATGTACAGCACATATGTATGCACACGTACAGGCATGTGTTTATATTAGCGTGCTATTCTGTTACTACCGATACGTACCTTGTGGTAAGAACCGGTCGGAGGAGAAGACACTGGGTTCTCATGACTGCAAATCTAGCTGGAGGCGGATGACTTGCCCTGCTGCAACTTCAGTAAATCAAATAAAATTTGAGTCGATTACAAAGCTCAATGCAGTGATGAGCCACAATGTTCAAGTGATGCCTTAAAGGTTATCTAATAAGGAGACATGCGGTCTTCTCCACCACTAAGTCCACATGCTGCAATTCTGATCAAATGGAATTCACACAATTGCACTCCCATTGTTTAAGGCTTATGGAGGAGGCGTCAGGGCGTGTCAACCTGATGCTTGGTACAACGTGTCAGTTGCCTGCAGATGTCACAGGAGCAATGCCAAAGTATTGCTGCCTATGGACTCTACTAAAAACGCGATTTATTTGAACGGAGGCTTTTGCATCCAACTTTGGGCAATCGGTTGTTGTACAGGGCAAGTCTTGTTAAGTACTCTTCTCAAATGGCTGCTTGATATTGCTAAATCTACTGATTTGAGCGTCAGGAAACACACAGGGAAATCATAATTGCAAAGTTTTTTGCGCTGACGACCTCTAAATGCCAAACATGTTTAGAGCACCTTCATTTGTGTTAATGGTAGCGAGGTATTGTCGTCCATCCATCACACAGCAGCTCAGATCCTGCACAGCTTCTCAAACATACTTCATGTCATTTCTGCCCCATCAGTGTGCTTTCAACTACAGGCACTGCTTTTGAAGACCATAAATTTTGCTTGCGTTTAAGTAGGCGTAACTCGCCAATAATCAAAATGGCACTATGTCGTCTATTCGAGGTACCTTCAATCAGGCTAACTTCATGCCCATGCTAATGAGTGAAGTCAATGCGCTCCCAATCTTAACTCATCTGGGGGGATTTGCAGAAAGCGAGCCACTTTAATCTTAATTCACTCAACACAAGCAAAGATAGAAATGGTAGGGTGGAATATAACACGTCGAGCGGGTGTAGGAGAAATAGTGAAGTCGTGACTATTGGTCGGATAATAAAAGGTGTGAGGGAATTTAAATAACTTCTTTACCAGAAATATTATACTTTAAGTAAATCAAGAGAGGGCGGTGGTAAACTGGTTTCAGAGGGGCAAAAACGCTGGAATAGCTTAGATAAAATCGCGTGCTCACTCGAAAATGACTGCTATACCAAATGATATCTTGCAATTTTGAAAATGCAGCATTTCGAGGTTGCAGGCTACCGAAACTCTGAAGCAGTATTTGGAAGTGGATGGCTGGATTGCCACTTTACTGATTATATCCAAGCGAACTGCTCCTAGCTCTATAATTATCAGAACTTTTGGAATAATGAAGCACAACAATTAAGTAGGCTGATGCCTCGTGGACACTTGCCGCATAAATTTCAAACAGTTATTGGTTGTATTGCATTGCGCTTAAGGTCGAGTTTCACTCAGAGGAAGGGATGATAAAACTCTAATAACATTTTGAGGATAATTGCACTTTCGATGGCTAAGGAGAACTAAAAATTGGACAGGACAAATTCACTTATTTTTGCTAGCTGACATGGGAGTCAGAATTTACCACGGCGATGCGGAAAGGCAAGGGCTGCAAATTTACAAAGAGCAGGCTCCTTAGCATTGTCAGATACAATTTGAGCATAAACAATGGTCGAGCTGATTAATGCAGAGTCTTTTGGCAAATGACTGGTTTTGCATAAGACGCCACTATCCAATATTAAAATTCACTCTCTTTTTGGCCAGCCTGAGTCAGCGTTTGGACTCGACAAATAGCACTCTGTTTTTAGGAGTTAATGCTTTCCATGTTACTTGGATCTCTGTTTCAGCGTCTGTTTGCAAAATTTGAAAACCACTTAACTTCAATTTCTTGCTCTGGATTTTTATTTGTCGCAAAACCTTAAGCATCGATACTACTGGAAGCAATTTGACTCAAGCCCACGCTTTCACAAGATTCACAAATATTTAGATAATGCAAAGGAAGGAACTGTTGCATAAGAGTAGCAACGGCTCCATCGTGTTCGTCTGCATTTGTTGTCTTTTAGCCGCACTGCTTCTCACAAATTTATGAATAGCTTATTCTGACAGCACATTTAATCCCCAATTAGTGACATTCTTATCTGAGAGATTAAAAGTTTTCATGCTTTTGAAACTATCGGTCATGTTAGCGCTCCTATGTGCCACTGCTTTCAATAATTTGGTTTACCCAAACTCGCTTTTGAAACTCAAATGAAGAATCTACTCGCACTGTTAATCACTTCGCTATGCTTTGCGTTAGGGCATCTTGTGCGAATACCCAAAGTAGTTTGCCATTGTCTGCATGCTATCTAAGCGACATTATCCGGAATATCCACTAACATTCACTGGAACGTGTCTCTGCGTGTAGTCTAGACTCATGAGTGAATGCTCAAAGTAGTGAGCTCGTCTAAACTAAGACTGTTTCGAAATGAGGCTCTTAGACCTTGAAAATGGAATGTTAAATGTTCACGAGTAACACAGTCAGTCACATAATTACGGCGTGAAAATTTGTGCATGAGATAAAAATTGGGTGTTTCTACGAAACCTTGCTGTAAGTAGCAAACCTGCACCCACATATTCCGAAATGCTAGGCGTGCATTTGCTCCCCCCAAACTCGGCTTTGCATCACATTAAATGTGCCGCTTTACGTCAGCCAGAGCACATGCAGGCGTCAAGGATAATTTTTGATGACTACGTGTAAAATTTAAACTATTGGCCTTAAGAATTAAGAAAATGTAGAACCGATTTTAATGCGAGAGCCTTAATTACTATGAATTTGGATCTTGCACTGTTTTCAGGCTTTTGAGAAGGCAGGTGTAATACTTTGTTTGTTCGAACTACCGGTTTAGGTCACTTGGGTGGCCATCTTCCTCTAGCCGGTTGGTCGGCCTCCGGGCCGTGCCAACAGCCCCCAAGCCCTCTGTTCCCGGAATATATATATTCTGCCCTAGTACTGCGCCTTCTTTTACCTTAAAGGGAGCCTCCGGACGCTACAGCAGGGCTTTAGTTCGAGAGTCACAGCGACGTTTTAGGGATTGCTTCGCTCAAGTTTAGAAAAGGAACACTCCTTAGTTATAACTGAATCAAGCACATCTCGTAGAGCTAATAAATGCGCTTCTCCGAAACGATTTTTGAGTTTGAACATAGTCATCAAGTGGCATTTGACGGCTTGTTTGCATTCTAATTGGGGGTTGGCCCACTTTCATGGAACTAGAGGGTTGTCAGAACGAAGAATGATCCGCAATCTTTGCTAAAATTTTGTGCAACCTAGAGTACAGCACGCACCAATCACTTGCATAACCTGGACATATTGAAGCTACGTGCATTACTTGCACAGTCGATGCATTAACTTATTGTTTTAACCAACCATACGTCTTACACACCACATAAGTTGCATAGATGGCGAATGTTTACTGTAGACGGTGAGTGGATCGTTTAAAAATGGCATGTTGAACTCGCAGATCGGCAGAGAGGGTGAGGTCGCTTGCGTCCAATTACCAAACGTACGTATTAGCTTATTGCTCACTCTTCCCCGCATGCATTCCTGAGCATGACGCCAATAATCCTAAAACACATGTCACTTTGGGGCATAAAATCCTATGAACTTCCTGCAGCAGCGAAAATAAACTTCTGCTTAGGGTACTTAGTACAAAGCCATTGCATTGGGATGTGTGAAAGAAAAGGGTTTCTTAAGTACGCTGCTAACTGTTGCCACTAAATGTGCAAATCGACCTCACTTTTCGCAAAGCCTACATGCAGCAGTATTTTGGCATTGCTAACAGACAAATTTCCCATAGTTTCCTATGGGAATCATCTGTGAGTGCTCCTGTGACATCCGTAGGCAACTAGCACGTTGTGCCAGGCAGTGGGATCACACGCCTCAACGCCTTCTCGAGGAGGCTGAAAACAATGTGAGTGCAATCGTGCGAAATCCGTTTGACTGGCATTGTGGCAAGTGGACTGGGCGATGGGGACGATCACATGTCTTCCTAATAGGTGACCTTATAGACCTCACTTCATGCAGGTAACTGCATGTAGCAATGAAGTGTTTACAACGATTACCCTGCACAATGAAAAATGTGCTGTACATCTGGTGACAAACATGATCACCGGTTATGTTTCTGCACTAAAAAAGGAAAATGACATGTTTTTCGCCTCACAACTTTTGCAAGTTTATATCTCCGTTGTTACTGATGATAACCATTCTTACATACTGCAATCTATGGGTTAGTGAATAAAATGAAATTCTATAATGTGCATAAATTTGAACGTACTTGCTATTTGGCTCACTTGCCACAATGATGCCCTCATTAAGTCAATTGCAGTTTTTGCCAATTTCTCAATTTTATGTTTGTTCTGTACGACTTACAGGACAGAGTGCATCAAAATCGCTTTGTGGTTTCTTGGAGAATGGCTTGAGACATTTGTTGCGAATCTTGTCGCATTGTTTTTGCTAAGGTTATAGCTAACTTCAATGTCTTACTGCATGTCTAACCACGGCGTAACTCCTTCTACCCATTATTGCTCCATGGTGGAAATATCTCTGACATCGAATGCGAAAAAACGTGAATGATGCTGCATTTTAATTGTTTTGGGCTAATGTGATTCACAATCGCAAGTAGCTAGGCAAATGACTTTATTCACGTAAATGTGCCTAAATAGTCTCAAGTATTTTAAATCTACTTAGCCAATCAGTTAATTAGACCAACTGACTTGGTTCAATCAAACTTTTTATAACTTCACATCTATTACGCAAATGCCTTTGCTGCGCCAGAGTCATAAAAAGAGCCCCACGGAGAAATACGGAGATGCTTTGCTATAACGTCCTCGTAAGCAAAAAGCTTGGCTCTCGCTCTTCATGCATAAGTACAGCACATCTCAATTCGCAATTGTCCTAGCAGATAGTTCTTCAGAGGTCCAAAATGCTTTGATTTTTGCATTGCACATGACTCAAAATCAAGCTCACCTCTAGCATTCTACATCAAATTACAAAGTATTAATAAATTCTGCTTAACTACATTAAAGAGCTTTACTTTACTAAGGGTGTGCCTTTAAATTCGTTTAACCAGTAACAGCGTTCATATTCGCAATCAGATGCCTGGCAAGATTGGATGTAGCGAAGCCTTACAGACCGACTGAAATCGGTTGCTTCAGTCCTCTTCCAATTGTTGCCACTAAATGTGCAAATTAATCACATTTTATAAAGTCCACACGCCACAATATCTTGGCACTGCCAGCGGAAAGAAGTCCCATGCTTGCACATGGGATTTATGTGCGAGGGATCCTGAAACATCGTTGGGCAACTGACAAGTTGCGCCGAGCATCAGGGTGTCACGCCTCAACGTCTTCTCGGGAAGACTGAAGGCAATGCAAACGTAAGTGATGATCTCGGTTTGGCTAGCCTTGTGGCGAGTAGACGTGGTGACCTTTCAAGCCTCACTCAAACATTGCGGCCCATGGCTACATTGAGCATTGGTTTCGGAAAGTGCTTTTTATTCGTACACACATACATGCATACATGTATTTAGAAATGTATTTGTAGGTAGCTCCATGTATTAATAAAAAGGTTACAATGATCACCGTGCACAGTAGAAAATGAGCTGCATTTCTGGCGATTAAATCATTATCACTGGTTTTGTTCCTGCACTAGGGAAGGGAAATGACATGTTCTCGTCCCACAACTTTTGCAAACTAACTTCTCTATCGTTGCTGATGACAATCTTTCCTGTATACTGAAGTCTATAGGTTGCAGTGAATACAATGAGATTTTCTAATGTGCCTGAATTGGATCGCATTTAGCATTTGGCTCGCTTGTCACAATGCTGCTCACATTTAATTATTTGCTGATCTGTGGCAATCCTTACATTCCACGCTTGTTTTGATCGACTTACAGGACAGAGTGCACCAAAATTGCTTTGGTGTTTCTTCGAGAAAGGCTTGAGACTAGTTCTTCTGAGGTGTGGTGCAATAGATTAATAGCCTACAAGTGTTAGAGTGGCACAAAGCCTTGGGGCAAATGTCGTAAACATGCCTGGCAAATCAATCAGATCAAATCGCCCATTTGGTTTTAACTGTAGTATGGAAATCGTAAAACCATGCAGCATTGGTTAACAACGATTTGCAAAATACGAGTCAGTGAGAATGAAATGCGTTACAGGTCACACAGGGAATCCGCAAATTCTTCACAAAACGGAAGTCCAAATGTAGAAATTAAGCAAACATGTTTTGCTGCAACAGAAAAAATGCCTGAGATGCACATTAAGAACGCTCGCAAATGTCAACAGATGAATGCCCTCTGTGTTGCCTCAAATCAAATAGCAGACCTTCACTTCCACTGCCAGTTGCCTTTGCACATCGCTGTTAACACCATCGAAGCGGTCACTTTGCCAGTCATCCCGATGGGCAGAATGATAGGTTACAAAACATTTGAAGGAACGACTTTTGCAATTCTAAAGATTGTAAAGACTTTAAAGGTTTTGATTAGTCAGGAAGTTTATTTATGTGCTTCTGATGTGATCACCATATAATGTGCCACAAGTGTGGTTTCAGACCTTGTTTTCGTCGAAGTTTTTTCTATTCTGGGTCTGATGCTACTTATTCCCCAAAAAGCAAACTACCTGACAAACTAGAACACGCAAAACGACAACAAGTTTTAGCCACTTTGCCACTCGAATAATGGGCAAAACTGAGCAAATGTGTTGGCAAATTTATGGTCCTATGCTTCGAATTCAGGGTATCAATTTGGATGAGTGCTAGGAGCGTTTATGTGGACACGCTTCAGTGCTAGGTGTTCATCGAAATCGTGTTGTCGCAGGTAAATTCTGCGGGTCTTTAATCACTTTTACTGACTCAATACGGCACCCGATTTATTCTGCGTGAACGCCTCAAGAACATTTGCCGCAATTCACTATTCAATGTTTTCACTCTTTATACACTGCCAGATAAACTTTTGCATCCATCATTTGACACCACTTTTTAGAGCAATGCATCTGATTATAGGCTTGACCACATTAACTAAGCAAACGTCTTTCCTATTAGCAGAAGATTTGCGCATCTTAAAGCACTTTGATTACAAATTTGCACGGCTTTTCGAACATTTGCTTATTGGGCTCCTCAGTAGTCTAGAGCACAAAGAGCTTGTTCTTGGGCACCCCTAAATTTCTGGCTGATGTGCTGCTTTTATTTTTAGTCACAGTGTGCATTTTTCTTCTTGGAATTAATAGTCTGGCTTTTCTAGAAAGCTTAGTTATGGCTGCTTATTCTCGGAAGGATTGCATGCTACTCTCGACTGGTCCGAATACCTACCAAGGCTTTTCAATCTCTATCCACACTTTACCACAATCAAGTATTTGCCATCTTGTTTTGCGCCTCATTACATCTGATACCATCTGCTAAGCCTTTGCCATGGAATTTGGGAAAAGAGAGGAGTTGCTCAGTGTTGGTGCTGCCGTAGCATTGTTTCGACGCGTTTTGCTTAAACATGGTCTGGGCTTCGGGGATGCTGTTCATTCAAGCCGCCTAAGACTGTTGTCATGCTGACAGCCATAATGACTGATCAGTAATTACGACCAGTCTTGGAAGACAATGCTTCGCTAGCTTCCTAAGACCTACCATTCAAAATAGCGACTTCATCTTCCGGTGGACAGAGGAGTTCCAAGACATCAAATGGAACATTTACTGCTTCTGCTCTAAGTTAATCGATTTTCTGATGTAGCAGTGGATGTGCTATCAGTGTCCCAGTAAATCAAGTGGACGGAATTGAAGTTCACCTCAGGGGATGATGAGAGGAAATCGAAAGTTCCATCTACTCTGATCAACCCACCCAAAATGGCAACTTCCCTCCTACCAAGTGTCAAAGATAAAGGCGGATCGAGAATGGTGTTTCTATGCTACCTTGCTTGTACTCGACCAAATGTGTGCTCTAGCTTAGCAATAACTCAGCGATCTGCTACTCAGCATTGGAAAGTACGCATTGTGGACATTGGAAAGTACGCATTGTGGAGGGGAAGGAACGTAGTCCCACAGAATGTGCTGCAAATTGTGCGTTGGTGGCTAGTATTCTCTCATCACCAATACCGATGGAATGGCTGATGCTAAAATCACTTCTCCACTGATTCTGCTGATAGCAAGTGGGAAAAATGTGTGTTNTGCTGCAAATTGTGCGTTGGTGGCTAGTATTCTCTCATCACCAATACCGATGGAATGGCTGATGCTAAAATCACTTCTCCACTGATTCTGCTGATAGCAAGTGGGAAAAATGTGTGTTGTGCAGAAGGACGGTGGAGATTAGGTTGCTGGCTGGGTGCATGATGTTGCCTATTACTGCCCCTAAACGGATTTAATTATCACTTTCAACTACAATCAGTGGTTTCATATGGTCATCTCCTGGTTTTACAACGAATACCACCTCAATTCATACAGCAGTCACATTTTCATTTGCCTGAACAACTCAAGACCCAAGTGTAGAAGAAAAGAAGTCTAACGAGACTAATGCAAATTCAGTTTTTCTTGTTGATGTTGCAACTCCGCACCAAATTGATGACTACCGTCTGACTGCAGGCATCATTAGCATCTGGGATAAGTGTGCAGACCCTAAGTTACGCATTCGCGATTTCGTGGGTCCACCAAGAACACAGAGAATCTATTCTGCGAATGCAACTTTCTGTTAGTCAATGTCTGGTCCACGTATAAACCTTGCACTCAGTCGATTTATCACATCAGGTATGAATAAACTAAGGAAAAGAGAAGTGTCGAGGGAGAAGCAGTGTGCACTAAAGACACAGGCTGACCCTATATTGTCCCCACTGGTGACTATGGACTAGGCATAAATTGTACAAAACTTAAATACTGCTGTTCTTAAAATGCAAATTGATACCATCGTCTTCTCCTTATCATTCCTTTACACTTAAACCCTGGGCCGAAAATAAAGTATGGCAGTTCATTCCGCTTAAAACGCCTTTAGATTATGGCGCTGTACAGCCTTTCTGCAGATCCAAATTCTGAAATGAATGCAGTCGACAACGTGATCAATCTACAAGTTTTGTCTCGCTACAAGATCGTAGACCGCGCACTAATGAAGAAATTGTGTCGGCGCAAAGTCATACTCTATCCAGCATCGAACATCCCAAGCAAACCTAATTTGAACAGAGATCATTTCTAAAGAGCTTACTCGGTCAGAAAGTTGACTAATGCGTTTTTCATGTGTGTGTTCAGACCTTGCTTCCAACAACGCTTGATATTTTGGGTCTGATGTTATTTATTCCTTAGAATGAGAATAACCTGACAAACTGGAACACGCAAGAGGTCAATGGATTTTGGCTCCTTCACCACTCAAATGATGGTCAAAACTGAGCCATTTCGTTGGCAAGTTGCACAAGGGAAATGTCGTTTGGAGAGCAGTCGCTGCACACCCGATAGCCAAGAGGAACCCTACATCCCCATCACCGTTGCATAATTGCCGCGTAGTTGAGCATGAATAAAGTCACTCAAGACCGTTCGCATTCTGCAGCAATTAAAATGGCCTATGCGCCCCTGTGGTAGACTAGTGAGTCTGGAGTTCACATGGGTATCATTCACCTGCTACTTCTGCAGTGATCATTATGCCATTTCAAATGTCAAAGCGTATCTACCCCTGGTTGGAACCAAACTCTGGCCTTCATCTCAAAAGAAGTTAATAGTCTCAGCTAGGTTATTGCGCAACAGTAAATGAGTCACATCCGGCTACGTGTGGGTTGAAGTCTACTAGTTCTCCTCATCTTTATTGTGATGGTAATAAAAATGATCGACGAGGGCTTTTGCTGGAAGAGAATGGTTCATGAGGACCAAAGAGTTAATGTCAAAGTATGACGCTTGGGGAAAATGGTGTTGATGGAAAGGCTAACAAAATAGGTGCACTGTCGTAAGAACACTACGTTATTCGCTCTAAATTAATCATAATCCCACACTCTTGCAAAAATGGAGAGCACCACATTCATTCAATGCCTAGAGCCTGTACTGACGCCTGCAGTTTCAAGTGACCTCCGTATTATATGTTAGCACAAGGCGATGAAATATGAAATGCAATTCGCTAATAAGCGACCACAAACCAGCTCCCAAAGCCTCAGATCTAATTGAAGGCACTATAAATGGACTTGTTCCGTTTGATGAAATGGCACTTTGATCGGCCCCATGGTCTATTTTGGACACCGATCATGCTATTGTGCTCTTTCACTCAACCGTTTTGTACATCAAAAAGAAGATTTAACTATCAGTGCTTATGTAATTCGGCTACTGAAGGTCGCTCCTGAAAAAAAATAAGCCACCTTCAATTCAACCCAGAATTCAGATGCTTCGACATGCCAAGTGCTTACCGAAACGATACACGTTTCATGGTAACTCGTGAGCTCCTCTGTCCCCACAGGGGATAGTTCCAAGTTGGTAGTGTTCTCGGAAGGCCATCCTAATAGCCTCCTAGCTCTTACCTACAACACACCAACCCGATCTTAAAGGCGAGGCACCATGGAATCCATGCTACGCATCAGCTATGAACGTCATAGGAGCGGATTCATACTGTAAGCGACTTGATTCGAAGTTACTCATGGCATAGGAGGTATTGAAACCAAGTTCACTTTGGTATGCATCCAAATTGAGTGATCATCATTAACAAATGAGGCAAAATGAAACCCTAAAGATAGTTAAGTACCTGCCACAGAAATACCGCAATGTCCGTTAAGATGGATATCACGAGAGCAATTTGCGAATTCTCCACGACCAGCAGCTGAGTGGAAGTTGGAGTGAAGAATGAGTAATATTGAGAATAGGATAGGGAAGTAGCTTGACCATCTTTATCAGCGCCTCTGCTTAGGCGTATGTCTTGAAAATAGCGAATTAGACTCGTTGCGTACCATTGCTTGGCTATAAGCAATGCGAATTCGGTCCAACTCTGCAGTGCGGTTTACAGAGAAGATGAAATCACGGCCATATTACTGCTGCCAATTCAAGATAGGTTCTGTGCTTCGCAATGAATTAGTGTGCGGGCTGCGTTTCTAGCTTATAAGTGGGTTTTGAAACACTGATAACGACGGAACGGATGCAACAAGAACAATGAGGGGGAACTCATTAACGACCTCTGAAGGACGACGGCTGCAAAGCGACAAAATGACCCTCTTAACAAACACGTGTTTAGTTACATAGTCTCCAGTCCCCACCTACAGCCCTCTAGATATTGCCCCTAGTAAGAACTTTCTCCCGAAGTAACGTGGGCTGATACGAAGTTTTCACGTTATGGGAACCTAATCTCCTCAGAAATACAGCCAAACACACACTCCACCATGCCTCAACTCTAACGATAGCCCATACAATTCCAAAACCCGCATTATTCTACAAATCACTTCATACACCAGTGGTGTTGATCAAGCAACAACATCGAGAATCGCAAACTCCAAAACAGGGTCACCCACTTCATGGTCTCCAAGTCAGTGAGTAGACCCTCCTGCATCAATGCTGCGACGACTTCGTGGAATAAGGATCCCATTTTCACTGATACCGTGATGTGTTCCTGAACCGCCATCCATTTTCAGGTCATTCCAAAAGGTGCGACTTGCTCAACTTACGCCATAGCTAGGGCACGGACTGCGTACTCTCACCTGCCACACACAAAAGCACTCACGGCCAGAACAACCGAACACCGTCCACCACTGGTTGCATAGTAAGCGAGAGCCAACGGGAATGGTGCCCGTTTCTTGCAAGCTTGGCCTGTATTTAGTCTGCTCTTTGAGAAACGTAATAACTACCTGTGAAGTGATGTTTTTAAGACATTGCATAGAATTTGCTATTTGCAATCTTGCTCGAGAGGCAGTAAATTTTTGCACTAAGGTTTAATTTCATTGCAAAGCATTTACAAAATTTAGCTTAATCGCTATCTAACTGCAGCCTTTGCATAAAAGTGTGATCCAGTGGCCGATCACGTAGACGATTCTTGTGAACTAACCACTCCCCAAACAAAATTTTTGGGTCCTTATTTATGGCGTGAAGTGAACCACTTGCGTGATGGCAGGAATGCGCAGCCCTTCCAACTCTCGGCAATCTCGGTTTGAACACGGGCATCCTTGTTGCCAACGTGCAGAGACAGAGCCGCGCTCGAGAGCGTGGGTGTCGGATGCCTGTCCACGTAACACTGTGCCTTTAATCGCGTCTATGGACTGGCCTTATAGAATGACCTTGACACCTGAGTGGTCATTTTGAAGACTTAAGTTCCACTTGTACGTTGCGTCATACAATCGGGACAGAGCGAAGAGAAATGTTGCAAATTCGAGTTTCTTTGGCTACCCATATTGCATAATTTTTTTTAAAAATTACTGTGAGTGGGACCTTAAGAACAGCAAAGGATAGTAGTAATCAAATTACTTGACAAGACTTATTTACATGATGCGGTGCATAGTGGATGGAAGGTTTGGCAATTGGGCTAGTTCTTCTTTTGAGGCAATGGGTGAATAGAGTGCAACAATTCGACCAACCAAAGCGCTTGCCCCAATTTCGGCTAGGTTTTGAGGCAAGATCTTCCTCAGCACCGCTGACACCAAAGCCATTTGGCTTGTTGGAGGTTAAAACACCTCTTCGCTGTTTGAAATGGAACCATAGGAAAGAATGCGGCATGTACGGGCTTGAGGAGCGAGTGTTGTTTTGCAGCAGTGTGGATACAACGTGAAATGAAGTGCCACTACCACAGTACCACACGCAGTAGTAACAATCTAGCTAGAGGCGGCTAGTGGTGAATCCATTCATTTTGATTTGAGATGTTTCGCCGAGGTTATGATGCGCAATCGGGTGACGTTGGCATTCACATGATCCCTATGCTTGGGTAGAGAGCTTGAAAGTGCTAATTTTGTTTATTCCTGCAGCCTAGGAATCTATCAGAACTTGCATGCTTTCCATTAGTGCGGGAAGACTTGGTTGGTAGATGAGGTGTCAGTTAAGTAAAAATGGAACTTATTACTGCGTGAATGTAGCAAAAGTCATGGAAACACTTTTGTTTTCCAAGTATCAAGCTGCGAGTAAAATGTGGCCTTTGCTGGTCTAACTATTTCTACACGCAGAGGTTCAAGCCCGGCCTGAGTTGTGACAAAGTTTCCAACCCACTTTCTCACCTTATAGAGTATGGAAGCGGCAAAAGCACTGCAAGCAAACCGAATAGTCATTTAGTTCCAGAAGATTTGAAACGCTCTGCAGAGGCCCAATCATCAGTTCGATTAATGTAAAGAAGCACCAAATACCATAGCGGCCCTATTTCTTCAAATTTGTCATGAATTAATGCCCTCCCTTTGCACGACAACATCGTGGTCAGACAAAAATATTTGACAACCTCTTCAATTATAGAGGAAAAATAAAAACTACCATTTAAATGATGCCACCTACTCCACATGCACTGCATCAGAAATGAGAACCACGTAGGTGAGACCGCAGAACGATGCGTAAAACTGCAATGCATAAATCGGTGTTAATTGACTAAGAGGAGGGAATGAGAGGGAGGGCTTATTTTACAACTGGAAACCTCGCCAGGACCGAATCGCTATCGTGACGGGAAAGAACCGGGTCCTAGATGGCAGGATTCAGTTTGTTTGCCTGAGTAGTGATTATCTGCGCCATGTGAGAGGAGATTGCTAAACTCAGGCTCTAGTCGTGGGTTCTAAGTTAACTAAGATGGAAATTAGAATCCATCACAAAGCAAATTTTTCAGACACTGATTTTAAATTATTCTGAGCGCAGTAGCAATGTGTGAATGGTAATTCGTTCTTTTAAGCTCTCCCCTCTGCACGTGACACCGTGGCTCGCAGCATCACTACCCTTTCTTCTTAGTTATGCCTATCCGAAGCTTTTTACTGCCTGCTTTAAAAATAGATTTAGAAGTAATTATGTGTTTGTGTGGTCTTATTGATAGTGTTATGTTTTCAAGCAGAATTTCCCAACTTATCCATGCTCCGACACGCATAAAACGTATTATTCAAAGGAAAACGGAGGACTGCACGCCTTCTGGTTTTTCCCATTTCTTTCTTAGTAAAACTCCAGCAATGCCGTGACTGACAGATTTGATAGCGTTAAAAAGGCAGTGCAGCAGCGGTCCGAGCAAACGAAATTTTAAATTATTAAGTTTATGCCAATGCCGTGGTTAAACACTGTATTTAGGCAACCACAAGGGGTGCATTCGCTAGTCCAAAGGAAACCCTATCCATGGAAGTGTTGAGTCAATGCTATCGCAGAGTTTACGAAATTTTAAATAGGAAAATCTGATCTTAGAGTGCGTCGAATCTAAAATGTGTTACGATTGTCGTGCAGCTTTAAGTCTCTTAGTGCATATTTTTAAACGTCCGTAACTCTGAGTGACTCCCACTTTGAGAATTCACTAACTTTTCTGTTCATTTGTTCGCGTATTATTAAACAAAGTGAAAAAAGTGGAATGCTCTGATTTGGAAAGAAAGAGATATTGTTTGTGTAAGCACGAGGACGAGTGTTTGCAGATCAGGACCAAGTCCAAGAGCTCATGAGAGAATATGGCTTAAAAACCATTTTGGGCAACCCTTAATGTGCAAAAATGAGAACTTGTAAAAGTAGGAAAACGTTGCAATCGTTGTGCTCCATTTTAAATATTTTGGTTTCCTAGTCTCTGTGTTTGACAATGAAACAAGCGACAATAAATACAGCAGAGTTATGGTGAGCAGCCTAACATAATTTCAAACCAAGCCCTAATTTTCGCCTCTGTTACGTAGTAAGATGGCTTATTATTGTGTTCGGTGTGCACATCAACGTCCACCCTTGTTGATTCTGTCCATGTGACTTACCTGCTTTTAGCAAATAGCCCTGTGACTTGCGTTATTACTTTGAGCAATTAATGGCGGCTTTGTGAAAGCCAAAGATGCGTCGTATCTGTCACAACTGGCTCGCATTTCATTTACTAAGAACTGCAGCTCGTAAGGGAAAATAACCAGCATTGCATTCAATGCTATTGACCATCACATTTGCTGTTTCGTTCCCACTAGTTTTAATTTCTAGCCTTGATCTGGGGGAAGGAACGGAAATGCAATGTATAGATTCCAAAAACCGTGATCGGTCGATTTGATAGGGAAGACCTGTAGAGTCGATGTGTCACTTAAGATGGGTTCAGTAGAAGTGTGTAGGGGTTATGCTGCTCGTGGTGGCATTATGCCTTGGCAAGTAAATGACCCCATGTGCAGTCCTCGTGCGCAAAACGAATTGCAGAATAGGCACGACTGCCTCTTAACTCATTCAGTCTCGATAGTTTCGCCGAGACAATGAGCAAATCTTTCCTACTTTCACTGCTTTCTGCCAAGTGGAAAGGAAGTGTTGTGAAGAAATACGAACACTTTGCCATTTGTAAGTGCTTGTACTTCTGCTCCACTTTTGGTGTTTGAAAAGTATCGGTTGGAAGAGCAGCGCACACGTCATCGTTCGTTGCATACAGTTTTACGGACATGCACTCCGTGCCTTAAGGGGCATGCAAAGGAAGCGTAATTCTAGTAGGAAGCATAAATATATCAGGAAATTTTAATTCAGTTGACTAGTAGGTTATGCAGCGTAAGTCTGTGCATGGGGTAGCACATCAGGTGAATGGTCAACACGGCTTTGCTGGCATTTACGAATGCTTTTGTTAAAGTTCTTGTGACTGTATAGCGTAAAATGTGGCAGAAGTTCGTTGCCATGGAGCTTGATTTCCTTTCATGGGCTGCGAATGGCTCTGAACTTGGTGGTATATGCCTTTAGCTTTAAATGNTGCTGGCATTTACGAATGCTTTTGTTAAAGTTCTTGTGACTGTATAGCGTAAAATGTGGCAGAAGTTCGTTGCCATGGAGCTTGATTTCCTTTCATGGGCTGCGAATGGCTCTGAACTTGGTGGTATATGCCTTTAGCTTTAAATGATTCCAAAGAAAATTATCCGGCGCCGTTATCTCTTACGATCTGGGCGACCAAATCCAATCACATGACGGGACTCTACACGACCAGTAAAGGGCTCATGCAACCCTTGAACTGCTTCGCTAGCCATATGCCATGTGATGCCGTTTTTTGAATTAGCATCTCGGCTATATCAAAATGTTGCATGCGTCGATACCAACCACCACTGCATTTGCCTCACCAGCTTATAACCTGCACTGACGCTCTGAATGAATTTGTTTCACAGCAATCGCTCGTGACGACCACTACTGCAAGGAATTGTTTTCCAGAAGTCACTCGTTCAGTATTCGTCCTACCAACGATTTGGCATGCCCTTTACAAATTCAGGTTAAATCCATGGTGGGAGGTTGACTTTTGCTTAAATGTTATGAAGCTGTGTTTTGGAGCAATCGGTGCTGTCACCTGCTCCGTCAGCGGTAGCCGCCTCAGCAGCTCCACAATCCTACTGATGTCTACTCTTCGTTTGCCCCCAGGCCACTTCGAAAAGCCGATTAAAATTATTTTCCGCCTCCAAAGTGCTCTGTTATGCTCACGGGAATAGCTCAAGTGTCTATGATTTGGTTAACCCTCTGTAAATGTAAAGCACATTGCTTGCGCTCATGCATTGGCTTAAGCAAACTTGACTAACCTCCACTAAGGCATTTGTAAACGGTCCCATTTTGGATGTCCAAATTGAGGTTGGTGGTTTTGAAGTGCACCTGCACTGGATGCCATAAATCAAGCAAGAGTGAGGGATAGAATGAACTCGACTTATTGAAAACATTCGGAGTTTGGCTACAATTGTCATGGTTAGTGCTGTGTTGTGCAGATGTGTAGGTTCGTTTTGAAAGATGTTAGTTGCTTTTGGAATCCACGCATTCGAAAATGGGAGGACAAATTTGCTTTGCGCAGTTGGCTAAAAGAAAAACATTGTAACGTAAGATTCGGAGGAACGCGATTATTATCGCGGTGCCAGAGCTGTTGTTTATTTTGTGTTAGATGACTGGCAAAGTTTATGCCTTCACTGGCATGCTTTGCACTGCTTGCCGCGTCTTGTTACAGTGCTGCTAAAGCACGTTGTGTAGAAAAAGCCTTAGACGAACGTTACTGCGAGTTGGGACAGAGGCGTTGAGAACAAATGGTCAGTTAATGCGAACATAAACACAATGATGGCTGTCACTTGGAAAGTAGTGTGACTTCATCTAAGCCGCTTTTGGTGAGGCGATTATTAATAACACCCTACATTTTATTTCAGAAATTAGTGTCTTTAATAATGATGTTGCCTAGACTGTGCTCGCTGAGGGTTTACAAATGCGTTAGAGCAGTGAATGCAAGCCAATTTGGAAACAAATTGGTCTTCGATAAAACACATTTTGCACTCCTAGGGTGAAAATGAAGAGATAGTGAGGATGAGGATGGCGGATATTAGAGCCATTGTTAGCATACCTGACGATGGCCTAGCCGGTACAGGAAGAAACTTATTAATGTAGAAAGCAAAATGCAATTGGAAGTCAACAGTGCAAGGCGACTCGCTTACAGCTACCACTCCATTTAGGTGTCAATGCTGTCGCCTAAATAAAATAAGAGATATTTAAATGGCTTAGCATCAAATGTGATTGTCAGCTACTTTTGAAGCAGAGACACTCGATAATGCATCGTCTTAACTCCCATTGCAATCAGCAGTCACCATGGCATACACAGCAATTATGTCCCCTACCTCCATTTACCACGTTTTCTCGATTCACAAATGAAAACTGTGAGCACAGGATTAAATTAACTTGACGCACATTCTGATAGGCGATCTCGCAGGATTTTGTTCAACTCAAGCATCATCTTTCAAGAAGTGCACTGCCTAAAGCGCACCAGGTCGGAATGCAACCCGCAGGACAATGAGTGCACACAACATTAGAATTTACTTACTCGTCAGTTCTTGATAGCCTAAAAGCAAAGCCAAACGGGTGGTGAGAAAATGCTGGCTAAGTAACGTCTTGTCAATGGGCATTCACAGCAGCAACTTCCAGATGCTGCATGCATGTGCTATAACTTACTGTTGCAATCCGCTATTTCCGGTGAATCGCCTAAACAGAAACAATGCCTCAATTTCTCTGACTACTCTTCTTCAACAACCTTTTGCTGCCACGTTTGCATTAAGTACGCCAATGTTGCAACTACATCAAAGAACTCTTCACTTCAAAGGCTTACTTCGACAAATTGAATGTTCTCTTACCCACTTGCGTCCAATCAACAGTAACGGTTAGATCTGTACGCCTTCCATACCAGGTAAAAATGTCATATTTAGCCTCGTCAATTCGCGAAACGTTTACAGCAAATATCCATAGATTGGTATCTTCGTCTTTCACCAAATCGCCTTAAATGGGGTAAGAAAGGCGGTATTGGCATTCCAGTTGTGCTCAAGAGCGTGGAATATGACACGATCAAGAGGGACAAGTGAAACTTACTGCAGAGGTGCCATCGGTTTCGTCGAAGTTCTGTCCCCTTCCAAGTGCAAGCATGCTTGGTGTTCCTCGTAAGCATCACCTGCAGTGTAGGCAATATCGATTGAGCAGAAATGAGTTGTGTGACTGTGTGAAGGGGACAAGCTGATGTGTGGTAAGCATCTGAAGGGCTACGCACCCTAAATTTGCGTTTATCTCCTTGAACACCGAATTTCAATTCCACATATGGCTGGCCTTTTCCAAATCGGGAAAGTGGGAACGAGGTCTGTAGGTCTACTTCACCTGTGCGAAAATGTCTTGCTTGTGAAACCCTCTCTACTCATTAGTCAACATCTGGAGTGACAAAGTTGTGTTTCAAAAAAGACTTCTGTAAGCCATCACTGCTAGGTCATTTTGATAAAGTAACTATTCACAGTGCAGTTTTGTCTGTATTCTTCAGCATTTAAAACTGTCTTACCTTTCCGTGGCTTCCGAAATCTACACTCGGACACAAAAAATGTTGATGTAAATGGTTCACCTCCAGTGGTTATAAACAGCTCGTCCTGTTTTGATACATCACTGAGAGTAATCAGCGCACTATCTAGAAGGAATACAAAAGCCTTTTCAATTAGACAGAAAGTTGTGGTTGTTATCAGATTTGTCCACCAACATTTCGAGCTTTCTGTTACCATTTACACACTGGATCAACTTACTGGCGTCACCTATGGTAGCATTCACCAAGTTGTAATCTATTCACTATCTAAACCTGCAAATTTCGTCTTGTGATTATGAACGGAAGATCGACAATAAAAGAAGCAAATGAGGAAAGAAGCGCTGGCATTAACATACCGCCACACCTTAGACATGGTTCACCCCAGACCTTTGGTCCAAGAAAACACCTTCCATCTCTAATCTCCAATTCCGAAAGATCCTCACCCTGAAACGCCACCTCTATTCTCTAAAAATCATTTAATTTCGTTCATTAATGTGTTCCAGTAGGTGAACATGGTGGTCACATATAGGGATGATGCTTCGCTCTGCATCAGCCTCGCAAAGTAGGAAAGGCAGGCAACCAAGCAAGTAAATCAAGCGATGGCAAGGAAGTGGCATTCATGCAGTCGGTTAATACATACTGGGTCAGCGGGTAGAAGAAAGTACATTGGAGGCGATCGTCCACTTGGTTTTCCGATAACCCGAGAACCCCATAGCAGCGGATCCGCTTCTATTTAACAATGAACACAGGTGCTCAGATGTCGTCAACTGTCTACACATACAGCAGTTGCATTTATTATTGAATGCAGCATTGAAGATCTTAAACGTGGGCATTGAAAACTTGGTTGGAGAGAAGAATATTTGTAAATTTGATGCCACTTCACTGATGCTCGTCTTGAAATGCTGCTTGTTTGAGTCTGTAAAGTGGCGATTTCGACTTTGGCACTAGGCCTTCCTTTTCCGCACTCCTATACTTATCAAGCATATTCAGTCACAACACCCACAACAAAGGCAGAATCTGTGCTTTGGGATTACAATTGTGATAGCTGTCCATTGGTTCGACTACTGTCTGTTCAGCTGTCACTTTCAATAATAGAATGCAAAAAATTCCTCTAAATGATTTGATTTCTTGCTTGGAAGCAAATCGATGTGTGCCAAATTACAAACTGTTTCTGTGCCAGACAAGAGTTGTACTTGCCACGCAATATGCAATTGCAAATGCTTAACCTATTGCATGAATAAAATGAGACATAAAATTGGTTTGGAAGGTGTGAATGTTTGCGTACCTGATAGAAGGGCAACAGAAAGAAGAGCAGCAGTAAATCCCAGCATGGTATCCGTTTGAGGCTAGCGATATGCTTCGTGTGTTTTTATGCTTTCGTCAATAATACTTCATCGCTCTGATTGGCTGATTTGTCGTAACGACTTGGAGTGACACCGAGAATTGTGGAATAATCAAGTTTGATTTGAGATGTGCTGCACTTGTGCATAAGGAGCGAGAGCCAAGCTTGATACTTACAATGACGCTCTACAAAAGTACCTCTGTATTTAACCGTGGGATCCATTTTATAAGTCTGATGCAGCGAAAGCATTGTTTACAGGTGTTTGGTTTACTTGATTATTTGTCGGTCTTAGGAGTATGTGGCCACATTCGGGTTGTAATGATGGCACGATGAAGCGATGTATCTGAGGTCATTTGCTCAATAGCTATGAAGTTGTAGAAAGTTAAATTAAATGAGGTCAGTTTTCATGAATAACCGACTGGTTAAGGGGTTAAAAATACTTGAGATCATTTGGGCATATTTACGTGAATGAAGTCATTGGCATAGCTACATGCGTTTGTGATTCACAGTAGCCCAAAATAATTAAAATGGGAAGTTATTTCCATTTGCTCGTATACATTGTCAGAGAAATGTCCACTGTCGCTAAACGATAAGTAGGAGATTTTAGGCCGTGACTAAACACACAGTAAGATATTAAAGTTAACTGAATTTTTATTAAAAACAATGTGGCGAGACTCGCAATAAATGCAAGTGACCTAAAACGCATTTTATTCTGACTCTAACTTAAGTAGACGATTGGTATATTACACCACGCTTCAGAAGAGCCAGTCTCAAGCCCTCCTCAAAGAAACTCCAAAGCTATTTCGATGCACTCTGTCCTGTAGGTCGTACAAAACAAACGTAAAATTAAAGGATTGGCACAGATCAGCAAATAGTTTAGTGTGAGCATCATTGTAGCAAGTAAGCCAAATGTTAAGTACGACCAAATTCAGGCACATTAGAGAATCGCATTGTATTCACTGCAAACTATCGACTTCAGTACATAGGAAAAATTGTCATCAGCGACGACAGAGAAATTAACGTGCAAAAGTTGTGAGACGAAAACATGTCATTTTCCTTCCTCAGCGCAGAGACATAACCAGTGATAACGTTATAATCGCCAGAAATGCAGCTCATTTTCTACCGTGCATGGTAATCATTATAACCTCTTCATTACTACATAGAGCTACCTACAAATACATTTCTAAATGTACGTATGTATATGTGTATAAATAAGAAAGCACTTTTTGTAGACAATGCTCAATTTATTCATGGGCCGTTTTGTTTAAGTGAAGCTAGTTCGGTGCAACGTGTCAGATACCTACCGATGTCTCAGGATCACTCACAAGAATCCCATATGCGAACATGTGAATTTTTCCGCTGGCAGTGTCAAGATAGTGTGGCGTGTGGACTTTACAAGAATGTGATTAATTTGCGCATTTAGCGGCAACAATTGGAAGAGGCCTGAAGAAACCGATTTCTGTCAGTCTGTGAGGCTTCACTACATTCCATCTTGTCAGGCATCTGATTACAAATATTAATGCTGTTACTGGTTGATGGAATTTGAAGGCACAACCTCAGTAAATTAATGCTGTCTAATCTGGTTAAGCAGAATTTATTAATACTATGTAATTTGATGTAGAATGCTTGAGGTGAGTTTGATTTGGAGTCATGTGCAATGCAAAAATTAAAGCATTTTAGACCTCTAAAGAACTATCTGCTAGGACAATTGCGAATTGAGATGCGCTGTACTTGTGCACGAAGAGCGAGAGCCAAGCTTGGTACTTAAGAGGACGTTATAGCAAAGCATCTCCGTATTTCACCGTGGGGTTCTTTTTATATCTCTGGCGTAGCAAAAGTATAATCTGCAGGTGTTTGGTTTACTTAAGTGTTTTTTGGTCTCAGGAGCATGTGGCTGCCCTAGGGTTGCAATGATGATACGATGAAGCGATTAATCCCAAATCACTTGCGTAATGAATATGAAACTACAGAAAGTTTGACGGAACCAAGTCACTTGGTCTCATTAACTGATTGGCTAAGTTGTTTTATAATGCTTGAGATTATTTAGGTACATTTACGTGCATAAAGTCATTGGCGTGGCTACTTGCGATCGTTTTTTACAGTAGCCCCAGAAAATTAAAATGCAATCTTATTTACGATGTCAGAGATATTTCTCACTATGGCGGAATAATGAGTAGGAAGAGTTGCATGCAGCAAAACATCAATTTAGCCAAAACTCGTATTTTGCGGATCGTCGTTGACTAATGCTACATGATTCCACGATTTCCATACCATAGTTAGAACTAAATGAGTGATTTGATCTGGTTGATTTGCCAGGCATGTTTACGACATTTGCCCCAAGGCTTTGTGCCACTATAACCTCTGTAGGCAGTGGTCTATTGCACCACACCTCAGAAGAACTAGTCTCAAGCCCATCTCGAAGAAACTCCAAAGCAATTTTGATGCACTCTGTCCTCTAAGTCGTACAAAACAAATACAAATTGAAGGATTGGCACAGAACTGCAATCAACTTAGAGAGAGCATCATTATGACAAGTGAGCCAAATAGCTAGTACGTTCAAATTCGTGCGCATTGTAGAATTTCATTTTATTCACTATCCTATAGTTTTCAATGTGTATAAAGGACTGCCATCAGCGTCTTTAGAGTAATAAAGCTGCAAATGTTGTGAGGCGTAGAACATGTCATTTGCCTTTCCTAGTGCAGGAACATAACCCGCGATCATGTTTATCACCAGATGTACAGCCCATTTTCCATTGTGCATGGTAATCGCTGTAAGCACTTCATTGCTACACAGTTATCTACAAAACGTTTATACATGTATAGATGCATAAACGCATACAGGCATGTGGTGAGGTTAGCATGCTATTCCATTACCATCGATATGCACTCTGCGACGGAAAGAGGGTAGCGGAGAAGGCATTGAATTCTCATGACTGCAAAGTCACCTGGAAACAGATAAGTTGCACTGCTGCACTTACAGTGAATAAAAGGAAAATTTGTTTAATCAATACAGTCATGAGTCGCAGGGTTGAAGTGAGGTCTATAAGGTCACCTATTAGGAAGACATGTGATCGTCCCCATCGCCTAGTCCACTTGCCACAATGCCAGTCAAACGGAATTCGCACGATTGCACTCACATTGTTTTCAGCCTTCTCGAGAAGGCGTTGAGGCGTGTGATCCCACTGCCTGGCACAACGTGCCAGTTGCCTATGGATGTCACAGGAGCACTCACATATGATTCCCATATGCAGCTATGGGAAATTTGTCTGCTAGCAATGCCAAATACTGCTGCATGTAGGCTTTTTGAAAAGTGTGATCGATTTGCACAGTTAGTGGCAACAGTTAGCAGTAGACTTAAGAAACCCTTTTCTTTCGCACATCCCAATGCAATGGCTTTGAACTAAGTACCCTAAGCAGAATTTTATTTTCGCTGTTGCAGGAAGTTCATAAGATTTTATGTCCCAAAGTAACATGTGTTTTAGGATTAGTGGCGTTAGGCTTGGGAATGCATGAGGAGAAGAGTGAGCAATAAGCTTATACGTACGTTTGGTAATTGGACGCAGGCGACTTTACCCCCTCTCCCGTGAATTTACTTTTCGTATTCGACCTGCGAGTTCAACATGCCATTTTTAAACGATCCACTCACCGTATACGGTAAACATTCGCCATCTATGCAACTTATGAGGTGTGTAAGACGTACGGTTGGTTAAAACAATAAGTTAGTGCATCGACTGTGCAAGTAATGCACGTAGCTTCAATATGTCCGGGTTATGCAAGTGAGTGGTGCGTGCTGTACTTTAGGTTGCACAAAATTTTAGCAAAGATTGCGAATCATTCTTCGTTCTAACAACCTTATAGTTCCATGAAAGTGGGCCTACCCCCAATTAGAATGCAAACAAGCTGTCAAATGCCACTTGATGACTATGTTCAAACTCAAAAATCGTTTCGGAGAAGCGCATTCATTAGCTCTACGAGATGTGCTTGATTCAGTTATAACTAAGGAGTGTTCCTTTTCTAAACTTGAGCAAAGCAATTTCTAAAATGTCGCTGTGACTCTCGAACTATAGCGCAGCCTTCTCAAGTGCCTGCAAACAATGCAAGATCCAAATTCATAGTGAATAAGGCTCTTGCATTAAAATCGTTTCTACATCCCCTTAATCCTTAAGGTCAATCATTTAAATTTTACACGTAGTCATCAAAAATTATCCTTGACGCCTGCATGTGCTCTGGCTGACGTAAAGCGGCACATTTAATGTGATGCAAAGCCGAGTTTGGGGGGAGCAAATGCCCGCCAAGCATTTCGGAATATGTGGGTGCAGGTTTGCTACTTACAGCAAGGTTTCGTAGAAACACCCAATTTTTATCTCATGCACAAATTTTCACGCCGTAATTATGTGACTGACTGTGTTACTCGTGAACATTTAACATTCCATNAAGGAGCGAATGCACTCCTAGAACTTTGGAATATATGAATGCAGGTATAATACTTACAGCAAGGTTTCGTAAAAACACCCAAATTTTATCTCATGCACAAATTTTCACGCCGTAATTATGTGACTGACTGTGTTACTCGTGAACACATAACATTCCATTTTCAAGGTCTAAGAGCCTCATTTCGAAACAGTCTTAGTTTAGACGAGCTCACTACTTTGAGCATTCACTCATGAGTCTAGACCACACACAGAGACACGTTCCAGTGAATGTCAGTGGATATTCTGGATAATGTTGCTTAGATAGCATGCAGACAATGGCAAACTACTTTGGGTATTCGCACAAGATGCCCTAACCCAAAGCACAGCGAAGTGATTAACAGTGCGAGAAGATTCTTTATTTGAGCTTCAATTGTAAATTTGGGTAAGCCAAATTATCGCAAGCAGTAGAAAATAGGAGCGCCAACATGACCGATAGTTCCTAAGAACTTGGAAACTTATAATCACTCAGATAAAAGTTCAGCAATTGGAGATTAAACATGTTATCAGACTAAGTTATTCATAAATTTGTGAGAAGCAGTGCGGCTAAAAGACAACAAATGCAGACGAACATGATGAAGCCGTTGCTGCTCTTATATATAATAGTTCCTTCCTCTGCATTATCTGAAATTTTTATGAAGCTTGTGAGAGTATGGGCTTGAGTCAAATTGCTTCCGGTAGTATTGGTGCTTAAGGTCTTGCAGCAAATAAAAATCCTGAGCAATAAATTAAAGTCAAGTAGCTTNAATCCTGAGTAATAAATTAAAGTCAAGTAGCTTTCAAATTTTGCAAACAGACGCTGAAACAGAGATCCAAGTAACATTGAAAGCATTAACTCCTAAAAACTGAGTGCTATTTGTCGAGTCCAAGCGCTGACACACGCTGGCCAAAAAGAGAGTGGATTTGTATTTTGGATAGTGGCATCTTGTGTAAAACCAGTCATTTGCCAAAAGACTGCATTAATCAGGTCGACCGCTGTTTGTGCTCAAATTGTATCTGACAATGCTAAGGAGCCTGTTCTTTGTAAAGTCATAGCCCTTGCCTATCCGCATCGCAAGAGAAGCTTTGGGGAAAGTGGTAAATTCTGACTCCCACGCAAGCTAGTAAAAGTAAATCAGTATATCCCGTTCTATTTTTCAGTTCTTTTAGTCGTCAAAGGTGCAATTATCCTCAAAATTCTACTAGACTTTTATCATTATTACCTCTGAGTGAATCCTCGACCTTAAGCGCACGGCAATCCAACCAATAACATTTTAAAGTTTATGTCACATGTTTTCCACGAAGCATTAACCCACTTAATCGTTGTGCTTCATTATTCCAAAAGTTCTACAAGGTATGTGAATTGAAAGCAATTTACTTGAATATAATCAGTAAAGTGGCAATCCAACCATCCATTTCCATATACCGCTTCCGAGTTTTGGTAGTCTGCAACCTCAAATTCATGCATTTTCAAAATTGCGAAATATCATTTGGAATAACAGTCATTTTCTGGTAAGCTTGCGATTTTATCTAAGCCATTTCAACACTTTTGCTCCATAGAAACCAGTTTGCTACTGCCTTCCTCTGATTGACTTACAGCATAATATTTTTGTTAAAGAAGTTTAAATAAAAAGTGCAATGGCCCCAACAAGTTTAATGCCCTCATACCTTCTATCATCTGGCTAACAGTCACGATTGCACCATTTCTCCTGCACCAGCACAACATGTTATATTTCACTCTACCATTTCTATATTTGCTTGTATCGAGTGAATTGAGATTAAAGTAGCTCGCTTTCTGCAAATCTTCTCAGATGAGTTAAAAATAGGAGCGCATTGACTTTACTCATTATCATGGGCATGAAGTTAGCCTGATTAAAAGAACCTCAAAGAGACGACATAGTGCTATTTTGATTATTGGCGAGTTACTCCTACCCAAACGCGAGCAAAATTTATGGTTTTCAAAAGACGTTCCTGTAGTTGAAAGCACACTGATGGGGCAGAAATGACATGAAGTATGTTTGAGAAGGTGTGCAGGATCTGAGCTGCTGTTTGATGGATGGACGACAATACCTCGCTACCATTAAGACGAATGAAGGTGCTCTAAACTTGTTTGAACCCTCAGTTTTGTGCTTGGCATTTTGGAATCGCTAGCGCAAAACACTTTCTTATTATGAGTTCTTTGCGTCTTTTCTGGCACTCAAATTAGTATAATTAGCAATATCAAGCAGCTATTTGAAAAGGTCCTTAAAAAGACCTGCCCCAAACAACAACCTATTACTCAAAGTTAGATGTGAACGCCTTCGTTCAAATGAATCACGTTTTTAGTCAAGTCTACATGCAGCAATATTTTGGCATTGCTCCTGTGACATCCGTAGGCAACTGACACGTTGCACCAAGCATCAGGTTGACACGCCTTAGCGCCTCTTCCATAAGACATAAACAATGGGGGTGCAATTGAGCAAATTCCGTTTGACCAGAATTGCAGCATGTGGACTAGGTGGCGGAGACGATCACTTTTCTCCTTTTCAGATAACCTTTGAACCATCGCTTAAATATTGCGGCTCAACACTGCATTGAGCTTTGTAATTACCCAAATATTATTTGATTCATTGCAGTTGCGACGGTGCATATTAACTGTTTGCAGGTGGATTTACAGTCATATGACTTCTCCGCTAACCTCTTCCCATCACAGAGTCGCATCGTTGGTAAGAGAATAGCATACTAATCTAAACACATGCCTGCACGTGTGCATACATATGTACTGTACATTATATATATGTATATATATATATTCGCAGCTAACAGCATACAGCATTGAAGGTATTGCCATGATTATTGTGTACAACAAGAAAGGAACTGCAGTTACGGCAACTAATACACTATCATTGGTTCTGTCCCAGTACTAAGGAAGAAAGTGGCATGTTTCCGCCCCACAACTTTCTCAACTTCTCAGTCGTTGCTGTTGATGAATATCACTACGCCGATTTCGTAAACCTCAATAAATACCTACTTTTTAACAGCACCGTAAAGTTTTGCGTAGTTTGGTAGCCCAGCACTAAACATTTCTCGACACCAAGAGCCCATTATAAGGTACTTTTCTAAGCGGCCTAAATTGACGTCATACCAGATGGTTCTTCTTGGTGTGTTACACAAGCTTCCAACAAAATAACGAGCACTATAACTGAGTTTCTCACTTAAAGCATCGAAAAGTAGTCCTCTTACATTTGAGTCTAGGAGGACAGTCCCTCTAAAGCGAAAGTCGGCGCTGCGCCGATTTCGTAAACCTCAATAAATACCTACTTTTTAACAGCACCGTAAAGTTTTGCGTAGTTTGGTAGCCCAGCACTAAACATTTCTCGACACCAAGAGCCCATTATAAACCAGATGGTTCTTCTTGGTGTGTTACACAAGCTTCCAACAAAATAACGAGCACTATAACTGAGTTTCTCACTTAAAGCATCGAAAAGTAGTCCTCTTACATTTGAGTCTAGGAGGACAGTCCCTCTAAAGCGAAAGTCGGCGCTGGTGCGGAAGTCACCACACATCCGAAGTTGGTATTCTCGGTACCGGTTAGAGTGGGGCCACATTTGCGGCAGGTAGTGGAGTTACAATCTCTTCTTACAGGCACCGATTGCGAAATTCGCTTGGTGATTTCATTTTGAGCAAGAAATTTGTTCGGTCTTATGAACACTTATATGAACTCACGTGGTCTCCAGTGCCATGGAGCAATGAATACCAGTGATTGCTTTTCTGTTGTTGAAGCTAGCTCGACCCATTGGCAAACCTAGCAAAATTTGTTGACGGCACTTCGCTGTTCACAATAATACCAACATTATTATTATTTCTTTACTTTCTTTGGTTATCAGACAGACATCCCTCGAGATTGGGGGTTTGTTCATGTTTGTTGGGTTTGTCGGTTTCCATGAGTGCGCCAGTGGATCAAAAGAGAAAATCTGAACTCGAAAAGAACGACATCACCTTGTGGGAACAAGGCATAGCAATGTCTGATCGGTATGATCAGTGCAGCTACTGTCACATGAGAATTACGTGAAAAAACTCGGGGTTTAAAATGGAGTCAGACAAGATTTGTCCTCTTTACATTATATCGTACCTCTCCAACAGGCATTGCAAGCGGACATTTACGATTAGTCAAGGACCATAATCTGCGTTAAATATGCTGTGCCCACTTCCGACGCAACATGGTTTCGAGATAGTGTAATGGGTGCAAGATGGTGGTGAGCATCGCACGATGCTTCACTACTTCGGCAGCAATAAGGTGGTAGGACTTCGATACAAGCGCACTGCAAAGAATTCTTCCAAGAAACCAAATGCTTGGGAATAAGTATGCAAAAATTGCTTAGCAATCAGAAAGCACAAGGATTAATTTAGTGAACTTTGGTACCCATATTACTCAATGTTCTAGACCTATGTTGCGACCGATGTTCCTCTGCGAGTCAAGCACATGCAAGACTGAGAACAGATCCAGTCGGTATGCTTGCTTTAGCACAAATCAACCGCAAGCTCAGTTTTACGATATTGCACACCTCGCTCTCCCTTTACCGAACCAGATGTCTGCAGACGCAATCATTGCTCAGCATCACTCAGGACCATCTCCTGATACCATCCACACTTGATTCGTGGGTGTAAAAGCTTGCGACTTTCAATTTTCAGACGCACTTCTGTACGCACATGCATGCCTGTGCATGCATGCACGAGAAGGCGTGTGTATGTGCCTGTGTAGAGGTATGTATGGGTGCTCGTAGGAATTCACTCAATACTATTGATAGAGGAGACCCATTAAGTGAACCAACTCTTGCTTTGATCCGAGTGACAATACCAATTGCAATAAATAGTCAAAGCATGTGAATCCAAGTTTTGCCAGACATTGTGTTGTATCACAAATGCAGCTGCTAGCACGACAACAGCAACTCAATTCATGTGTGCTCATCTTGCTTTAGCAAATCCAATTGTGCATTGTCTGATTTATTCACCTTCTCGCAGAACCGTTGGCTAGCTGTCACTGCCTCGAAAAAGAGGGGAAGGCACTGACCAGTCCAACATTTCTACATTGTGCTCTCATACACATCGAAAGTAACACGACCACTTCCTATTGTATCCTGAAAGTGGCCTAACATCACAATGTGCGCTGTCTGTGTTCCGTGCTGCCCAGACAGTTTACTTTGCTTCACAGCCACCTCAGCAGGGTACACTTTTGTGAGTTTGTGTCAACTCAATTCTGACTGGGTCTAATGCGCTCTGATCCTCACTACAGTTTTGGCATCGTACACGGAATCTTCCCAAACATGTGCTTTGCTGCAACGCACTGCAGTCCAAAAAATGGAGATTGCCCGAGCATTGCAAAAACACAAGCTAGCGTTACTTTCAGGGGTACCTCTTCTCCTATCAGGCATGTTTTACCATAAAATTGTATAGTATCATATTGAACTCGCCTGCTTTACGGATCTTTGCTGCATGTTGTTCGAGTCGAACACGACTAAATTATACTGCTGTAGTGCCCCGAAACTGCATAGAAGGCAAGAGAAGGCATGATACTAAGGCAAAATACATAAATGTGTTCGACATAAAAAGGAATCGGGGCAGCTGGAGGCCGGCAAACCTGGCTAGAGCAATATGACCATCCAAATCCGTAAGCGATGCAAACAGTCAAACAAGTAAAGTGTTACAATTAAATCTGTATGTTTGCACGCCTTTGAAAATCTTCGTTTGCTTATTACCACTTTACTTAAAATGGATTACCTGGTTAGGATGAAGCGTTCACGATGCGGAAATTATAAGTGCATTGTGAACAAGAATTTGCATAAACTTTCAGCTGGAGAAAAATTTAATTATGCAAAAACAAAATTGGGCTGGCCTAATTGAGCCGGTTTTTGGGTAGTGGTGTTAGTATTGGATAGTAGCACTGCAATGTGATGGCGCCAACTCGGTTTGCTTTTACTTATTATGCAATCAATGATGGACGGCGTTCGGTTGTTCTAACCGCATGTGCTTTGGTGGGTGGTTAATAAGAGTACACCGTTCGTGCCCTAGCTATGGCGGAGGTTGAGTGAGTCGCACTTTATGAGTTGACCTGAAAATTGAAGGCAGATTTGGTGCGCGTGACGATGGCAGTGCATTCAAAAACGGTGTCTTTGAATCATGAAATCATCATGGCAGTGGTGCAGGAGGGTCTACTCTACGCCATGAAGACCATGATGTGCGTGACTCCATCATGTGGGTTCAAATTTTTGCCAAATTGCTACTTGATCATCACTCCAGAGGCATGAGTAGGTTTGCAGTTTAATGCAGATATTAGAATCGTGTAGGCTATCGCTAGAGTTGAGACATGGTGAAGTGGGTGTTGGTCTGTGTTTCTGAGAGAATTATGTTCCTACAATGAAAATAATTTGTATCAACCCATGTAAGCACAGCAGACTGTTCGTAATGCGCGAAAAATATCTGGAGGGTCGTGAGTGGGCACCAAAGACTATATAAATAAATACGTCGCCTTACACCCGCCTTCGTTTGAGAGACGTCAATGTACTCAACTTGGCTATTCTAGCTCCATCCGTCCCATCATTGCCAGCACTTTAAAAGCCACCTACGAGCTAGAAACGTAGTCCGCGAATTGACTCATTTCAAAGCTCAGAATGTATTCCAGGTTGGAAGCAATAATATGGCCACAGTTTCAACTTCGTTGTGAATCAAATTACAAGTGTGTTTTAAATTTGCATTGCTTGTGACCGAGCGATGTTTCTCACCGAATCCTCCTTTCTACTTTTCGAAATATACATCTAGAAGTAGAGGCACTGACTGGAACTGCTCAAATTACCCTCACGTGGCTTAAAATTTCTTACATACCTCCATTTCATCCTCATCTCAGTAGCATTCAATTCACATTTCAACTTCTACTCAGCTTCTGGTCGTAAAGCATCCATAAATTGTTTTGTGATACCTACTTGCAACGGATATTACGTTAAGTCTGCAGTAGATGTTTAGATAGACATTAAGGTCTATGTCACTTCAGTTGTTAATGACGGTCACCTGATTGGGATGATTACCCAATGCCTCCTATGCTACGAATAACTTCGAATCAATACACCCACAGTATGAACCCGCTCCTGTGACATTCATAGCTGACGCCTAGCGTGGGTTCCACAGTGTCTCGCCCTCATGACCAAGTTAGATTGTGGTGTATGAGGCCCAGAAACGATTTGAAACTACCAACTGTGGGGACAGAGAAGCCCACGAATAACAATGAAGCTTGATTCGTTCTGGTATCCTAATTCTAGGTTGAAATGAAGGTAACCTATTTTTGTTGCACGATGGACCTCTAATATCCGAATTACACGAATGGTAACAGTCAAAATGTCTTTTTGGGCATAACGATTCGCTAAAGTTTGAGAGCACAATAACGTGATCAGTACCCCAAGTAGACCAGTAGGCGGATCAAAGTGACACTTCATCAAATGAAGTGATTCCAGTTATAGTGCCTTCAATTAGATCCGAGGCCTTTGGAGCTTGCCTGTAGTCACTTATTAGCAAATTGAGTTTCCTATTTCATTGCCTCGTGCTAACATTACAATGTGGAGGTCTTTAGAATCGCACATGTCAGTGCAGGCTCTAGACCTTGTTTTGAGCTCATTCAAAATGAATGTGGTGCTCTCGATTTTGGCAGAGATGAGGGATTAGGATAAATTTGGAGCAAACAAAGTAGCATTCTCGCGACTATGCACCTACTGTGTTAGCCTCTCCATGAGCACTATCTTCACCAAGCTTCGAATTTTGTTATTAACCTACAGAATCCCATGACTCACTCTCTTCCAGCAAAAGCCCTCACCGATCATTTTTATTGCTCCAACAGCAAAGATAAATTTAATTTGGCCAATAACCCAGCAGAGATTGCTAACTGCTTTTGAGATGAGGGCGAGAGTTCGTTTCCAACCAGTGGTAGATACGCTTCAAGACTTGGAATAATATAGTGATTACTGCAAAGGTGAAAGGTCAACTTTACCTAAGTGAACTCCAGACCCACTAAGTAAATGCAGTGTCATTATTCTGCTGCAAGAGAGCATAACGAGTCATACCATTTGCTTTGGGGTGTGAAATGTCTTGATTTACGCTATTCTGTGCTCAGCCACGCGGCAACCAGGCAATGGTGGTGGAGACGTGGGGTCCCTCTCGATTGTTGGATGTGCAGCAACTACTCTCAAAGTTTCAATTTCTTTGTGCATTTTCATTCAATAAGCACAAGGGAGAATGTACGTCCAAATGGCATTCGTAATTCCACCATGCTAACGAGAGTTGGTGCAGGCTTTTAGGTAATGCAAAGAGCGTAGGGGTAGATGAACGTTTGTAACAAATTCCAAAAAGAAGTAGTCACTATCTTGCAGGTGGAGGTTATGTGTTTAGACATGATCTACATCAATGAGCATTTAAATGCAAATCTTCTACTCTCGATTCTATTTAATTCGCACGTGTTCTAATCCATTTGGGCGGAACTTTGCTTCATAACGGCGACGAACTCCGTTACACGAGTGGTGAACGCGTGTAGCTAGGACAATATCCACTTTCACAAAATGTCACCACCAGTCATCTGAGCGCTGTTCGGGCTTCCTATGTGGATGGCTAATTTTGAGGACATAACTGGCTTAAAAGACTAGCATATTGCTTAGTCATTTCCAATATCCTTACGTGACAACTTCACTCCTCTGTTTGCTGGAGTTGAGATGTCAGTAGAGTGTGATGATATGGAATATTACTCAGCTGTGGTTCTAAAACACCCATTTGTGAGTATCAAATGAAAAGAATAATTGGAGGCCAACATTAGCATTTGAAATGTTGTAGCTCACATTCACAATGCAAAAGAGAAACGTTGGAGTCATGGAATCCCGAGTACATAGCTCAGTAAACTCATCAGAGAACTGAGACTACCTTCAGGTCCATTATGCACACATGTAATGGAGTGAATGACGTGCATGGGTTTGTGGCGGGTAGCAGTTAGACTCTTGCTTCACTATTGTAAAATCCCATGCAACTCATCCCAGGAGCCCTCAGATACAGCGCCACCATGTTATGGAGGGTATTGTTGAACAGAAATACATTGAGAAATTAGAGTTATAAACTCACCTTTCGAGGAGAACGGCACTCATTTTTCGATTCTTCGTGTGTACTCTCCTCATAACTCCTGCAATATTTGCATTGGATCGCAAGATAAACACACCATTCCAGACACTAATAATGCCTTCGATAGAGTTGTCCTGGAGTCGACAACAATATCAGATCGCACATCTACGCTCTCGTCAAACCAGTATCGAAAAGTGGCTTCAAGTGCACATTAATTTGGTTCTTTTGCTTGTACCTTCATTAGCTCCCACTCTATCAAATGACAAACTAGTTAATGCCTTCAAGTTGCATGCTGTCCATGGCATGGTGCCAGAACGGATTGGATGTGGGAAATGATTCTCATGTCATAAATAATACAAATGGTACTAGGGTTTAAGAAAATCATGCCAATACACTGAAGCACAAAAAGAACTAATATGCTGTTCTAATCAAAATACTGCTAGCCTTCAAGCCGCATTTAAAGATCCGTCTCACTTGACTGTAATTCAATGCACTGTAATTTCGACCTGAAATTGCCTCTGCGATGCGACTCCGGTGGGGCAGTTGTGGTCCCCTTGGGGCACATGGAAATGCTCCAAAGTCGGGATTTCGGCTTCTGTCTCGAGGAGTTTGCAAAGGGATGCATAGAGTGAGCACTTTTCCTTGGTACACAGATTAAAATTGCACCTACCTACAGCGATCGTACTAGGCCGCAAATGGATGCATTGATGTTTGCCAAGACGGAGCAAGAGATAATGGCTGCATCAGGGTAGATGCAAACAGATGCCTCCTTAAGGGAGTAATATGGAAGGCCGATGAGGGCATGTTAGTGGGGTGCAATTAATTAGTGTCTTCCTTTTCATCCATGTCAACAAAAGGATATGCATCAGCTTCAAAGGGTAGTGGACAGTTTTCATACGGTCAGATGCTTTCAAAGTTGGCGACCTCAAACAGAGATGGACTGTTTTCCGTGCTACCGAGGGCGTGCAGAGAACTTTCCATGATCCTGGAGGCCTCAAGTGCTCAAATGGACCTTCTTTTCACCACATAGCCTTTGTCCAGTGAATCCGAGAGGATTGCTACCGTACAGATCTAAAATAAGAAGAAATATTGAATGCGATAGTGAAATCAAAAGCCCGTTCTTAGATTAAATAAGCGATCCGAAAGCCTCTGTTCTGTCTTTGTTCTATCCACCTAAACTGTTTACAAACAAGAGAATGCTGTGTCTTGAATTTCCAAAATTTTCTACTGGCTAGTTACTACGCTGTAAAAATTAAAACACTGCAATTCTTGCAAATATTTCAATGATGGGTGCAATGTGGTTTATGAAACCAGCATATCTTTACTATAGCAATCCGAATCGGCAGCAGTGTTTAAGGGAAGGTGGGCCTCTCATGGAATCCCACAAGGGAAATTACATGAAGGCGTGATCTGACATTTCCGTCTGTCAGCAAGGAATCGGCAACAGAATACTTTACCTACTTCATTTGCGGCGTCTGTTACCTCCAGCCTCATCCTCTTACTTGAATAGTAGTAGTGTCAAAAAATACTAAATTCAAGTTCTTTATTCTTTGATGTCATCCAATCCTTTGAAGTACTTTGATACGTGTGTTATTCATAGTTTTAACATTATTGTCATTGTAAGATGAAAAAGTTTAGACAAATTTTGCAGCTGCCAAGAGGAGCACCACGACATTTTGCATTCTGCATCAATAAAGCGTGGAAATGGCTCCGATAGTTATGGGTTTAGCAAAGCAAGGCACTTAGCTTACTACAAGTTTTCTACACGTTGATGCATTGATATTTCAAAAGGATAAACTCGAACCAATTAGTGATTTAGATTTTCCTCATAATAAAATCAGCTTAAACGAAACCCAAATTCATTAATCCTTTAGGTAGTAGGTTCAACTAATCTTTATTGAATAGTATTGACCGAAAAGACCCTTCGCATGACAACAAATCAATGTTGAAATCGTCCTTCGAAAAAAGCATTAGCTTCAAAAGTTTAGGAGCATCAGTTCAGCAAATATTTCTTAACAAGGAATAGATGCTTTCTCATTTGGATAAAATTGGTGGAGTTTTTAAGAACAGAAACGATAAACCAGTGGAGTTTTTAAGAACAGAAACGATAAACCCAATTTGATCCCAGTAAAATTTATAGCAAACTAACAATCAGGTAACTTGGTGCTTAGAAGATGAAGCCATTGTAAGGAGGATTGAGGCAGATGAACTCTGGCCCAAGCTTATTCCACCCTAGACGGAAGCTCCTGTGATCAACTGCATGTCGTTTCTGGGAGTACTATAACACTTTTAAACGAGTTGTCAAAACTTGAATGCGGGCGATAGAGAGGATGCTTACAGCTCGAACTATTCCTCCAGTCTCAATATGATGGACAGCCAAGCGTGTATAGTCATTAATAGCTCAGACGCNCTATTCCTCCAGTCTCAATATGATTGACAGCCAAGCGTGTATAGTCATTAATAGCTCAGACGCTCATAGTTCGATATGCTAAAACAATGTCAAAGAAGGAACGAAGTTTGACAAATCAGTTTCCCAAAGCTTAGAGGCCCCTGCAGTTTTGATCAGGCACATTAGGAAGGGTTAAGCTAGAGGCGCTAAAGCATGTTTCGTGGGGGTGAACTGCATTTGCTATCCAGCCGATGAGGACATGCAACGTAGAATGCACTCGCGTGTCCCCATTGAGTAGAGCATTGAGGATGTAAAAGTTGTTGCAGCATTGCCACTCAAAGACCATTCCATAGCAAAATACTACGGCAACCCAATGCTACGACTGCCAATTTTGGCTTCTCCAAAAAGGGTATGGTTCTGCAATTCCGTAATAGTAATTTTGCGGCAGAGGTAAACAGCAAGTACTGCTGGAGCAATAATGGACAGTGACTTTCTAGCCAAGTTGACCTCTAATCTAGCGGTTTCATAGGACTGCAAATTGCTTGACTAAAGCGTTTTCAGAAAAATTCAGCGTTTTGGCATGCCTCACCGCAATGGTAAGGGAATAATCATTATTGCACTAATGGACTGCATATAATAAGTGGACCCTTACAACATCGCAATGCTCAGCCGTCTAGCTTTTCGAACCAACGCACAATTTGTAGCACATTCTGCGGGAATACGTCCCTTACCCTCCACTATGCGTACTTTCCAATGCTGAGTAGCTGATAGCTGAGTTATTGCTAAGCTATAGCACACATTTGGTAGAGTACAGGCAAGGGTGTATGGAAACAACATTCTCGTTCCGTATTAATCTTTGACACTTGGTAGCAGAGGAGTCGCCATTTTGGGCAGGTTGATCAAGGCTGATAGAATTTTCCGTTTCACCTCATCATCCCCTGAGGTAAACTTCAATTCCGTCCACTTGATTTACTGGGACACTGATAGCACATCCACTGCTACATGGGAAAGTCAATGCACTTGGAGCAGAAGCAGTAAATGTTCCATTTGATGTCTTGGAACTCCTCCGTCCACCGAGAGGTGAAGTCGCCACTTTTAATGGCAGGTCTTAGGAAGCTGGCGAAGCATTGCCTTCCAAGACTGTTCGCAATTATTAGGCGATCATTGGTTAGCATACGTCTTAATATGGCTGTCAGCATGACAACAGCCTCAGGCGACTTAAATGAACAGCATCTGCATCAGCAAAATGAGTTGAATACAATGCCACAGCAACACCAACACGAAGACACTCAATTCCCTCCCCTAATTTTCATGCCAAAGACTTGATTGATGGCATCAGGGGTGATGAGTTGCAAATGCCTGATTATGTTCGAATCTGGATGGAGATTGAAGAGCCTTGGTAGGTATTCGGATTAGTCGAGAGTAGCATGCAATCCTTCTGAAAATAAGCAGTCACAACTTAGCCTTCTAGAAAAGCCAGACCATTATTTCTAGGAGGAAAAATGCACACTTTGACTAAAAATTAACCAGTACATTAGCCAGCAATTTAGGGATACCCAAGGACAAGCACTTTGTGCTCTAAACTACTGAGGAGCCCATTAAGTAAATGTTCGAAAAACCATGTAAATTTGTAATCAAAGTGCTTTAAAATGCGCGAATCTTCAGCTAACAAGAAAGACGCTTACTTATTTGATGTACTTAAGCCTCCACTCTAACGCAATGGATGGATGCGTTTTAAGCGGAATGAAAACTTCATTTCCAACATTCAGCCCACTACTTAAGTGTAAAGCAACAACAAATACAAGTTCAAGGCACTGTTTAGCATTGTAGCGGCAAGAGTAGCAAAGATTTGATTAATGTCTACCTAGTTCATAGCCACCAGTAAGCACAATATAGGATCCGTCCGCGTATCTAGTGCACATGCTACTGTCCCGACATTTCTTTTGTCTTTGGCCGAAGTGGCAATTCGACTGGGTGCAGGGTTTGTAAGTGAGGCAGACATTGGCCAATAAAAGTAGCGCTCTCAATGTAGTTGCCCTGCATTCTAGATGTTAATGATGCCCACAGTCAGACTGTATTCATCGCCTTAGTGTGAAGGTGCAGCAACAACGACAAGAGAAGCTGGATTTGCATTTGTTTTGCTAAGGGATCTCTTCTCCTCCACGATTGGGTTTTAAGTTATCCAGGCAAACGGAAATATGATTGGCGCCTTAAATGAGGTGGATTTCGTTAAAAAACCAGAAGATTACCACTGGTTGTGATGGGAAGTGATAGTTGTACACGTTCATGGACAAGAACAGGCAACTTCATGCACCCAGCCAGCAATCTGCTTCCCAACGTCTTCCTGCACAGCCTCCATTTTCTCCCACTTTCAATCAGCAGAATTGGTGAAGTGAAAGTAGCATAAGCCGCTCCACTGATATCGGTGATTAGGAGGGTACCAGCCACCAACAGTAAGTCTCTGCTAGGTTTACCTAAATTCCAACAAGAATTAATAGATCTGCGCCATAAATAATTAAAAGCGATTTTATAAAACTCTAGCAGCTACTAAAGAAACTTTTAAAACTATGTAGGAGGATCATCCCACTCCTCTTCTTCCCTTCTTCCATCCCTACTACTAGAAGGCTGGATGTTACTAGACCTCTTCATTATGGATGCAGGTGGATGCACGATAGAGGAGTGCTTATGACGGATAGGCCCCTGACTCTGCAGAGAAACCACATGCGTCCACGAGCAAGTTGAAATTGCCCTACCACCTCTTGCCTACAAAGCGCATTTGGAGAACATAAATATTATAACTCTCCTTCCGAAACTTTGGAAGCTGTAAGTCAACACTTTATCCTCGTACATCAAATGAGCCTACTTTAAGGTTCGGACTTCGCCAAAATACATTATTTACACAGGTTCATGCATAACAATAGAAGAAAGCAAATTTAGAAACAGTCATGCATACGTTGAACCGTCAGGAACGGAGTTAGGACCATCTTGATCTCAAAGCGTTGGAATGGCTTTTAGTAAAAGTCATTTTATTGAATAAATAAGGTGGTACTCTCGATTATTAGAATGAGACCCAAGTATTCAACCAAAACACTCGAAAGTTTGGATTCGCAGGCAGCACTCTCAAAAGGAACTTATGTTAGTTTGACATTCGTAATGAAAAAATCGTCCTTCAATTTGCCTTGCCGAAATACATGTGAGATGCCCATTCGAGTTACAAGGGAGGCCTTTTTGGAGAAGTCAAATGCAATCCATTTCATTCTTTTCCAAATGAAAGAGAATGAATAGCAGTATGAATTTCTCGAAAGCGCTTGTGAGCCGTACAGTGCGTCATCGCATTAGAGGTTTCGGCACCAAAATGCTCTTATTCCAAAGATTTCCCAAGTCTCAAGTGCACTTACACGACTATTCTCATTGCGCGCATTCACCTCTGTAACTCAAAATTAAGTTTTGACCAAAAGTATGTTTTATTTCATTGGCAAACTGATGGCATAAATTACAATTCTGACAATGCGTTATTGTGTGCCAAGTGTGGCACAAAGATTCTTATGCTCGCAATTGCATAAAAATAATGAAATGTGCTTTTTGCCTAACAGAAAAACAGGCTACAATTTGGAGTACGTGGAATCGCTCTTGTGAAACCACTTAAAAGAGCCCAATGTATTTTATAGCCGCAATGCCAGCCAGATCATGGTCCCAGTGACTACCACACCGATGGTCTGTGATAAGATATATTGAGTGGCGCCAATGTGCACTTCCGAAAGCTTAATTGCTCCAAAGTCTCAAGTGCACTAACATGGCTATTCTCATGGTAGATTAGTAGAAAATTGGCAACTGACAAATGATGCTGTTTACAACTAGTCAGTGTGTGTGGTTGGACGCAGCAGCTATTAGAGCACATCCTGCACTATTCCAACGGCATCAATTAAGAGGTAGCAAACAAAACTATGAGTACATTTCGCATAGAAGAAATGTGTATTTGGAGGCGACTGAGCTTGCACTGGGAGAAAAGTGTCCAAACAGATATGGTGCATGGAAAATAATGACACAGCTATGCAAACCTACTTGACATTGGAGGCGAATACGAACCATTGAGCAGATGTGACAATTTGAAGTTCTCTTCTTCATGCGAAGTTGAATAAATATCTCTGATAAGCAAAATTGAATGAACCTTGCACAGGCGTTTGCCACAGGCCAACATGTTAAACACACTCCTTTGACAGTTGTTAAATGGCGATCACATTAATGCCATTACAATCTGCTAGATCCAAAGCCGTTCCGATGTCGTGCATGCGAATTGGATTTCTCCCGACGAGCACACCTAACCCAACAGATGGAGCTTTCTCATCCACACAAGTTTCAAGATAATGCGAATTCCTCGTTTTTGTGGTAAGAAAGTAGACCTCTTATTTAAAGTGTTATTATTTTACAGGACAGGACAGTTGTACACTTCACCTTTGGTAAAATACGTGCTCCATAGTAAATGCATCGCAACAACCTATGCAAAACTGTCATGTGCAAAGATCACGGCCCACTGAACTGCTGCGAATGTAACTACTTCACATTAACTGGGCCGCATTTAATCCGATTTACGTGTGCTTCATGAAATCAACTACACTACGTTAACGCTAGATGTTTTGGGCATTGGACTCAACTTTTATGATAAGGTGGGTGTGGACTTTGTTGCAAGGCCTGACCGAATTCAGCTACAGTCCTGCAGCATTGCCATGCTCTGACGAATGGTTCCCGCAGAAATTTTGTTGCAAGACCATCATCCACTGGNACACTTCACCTTTGGTAAAATACGTGCTCCATAGTAAATGCATCGCAACAACCTATGCAAAACTGTCATGTGCAAAGATCACGGCCCACTGAACTGCTGCGAATGTAACTACTTCACATTAACTGGGCCGCATTTAATCCGATTTACGTGTGCTTCATGAAATCAACTACACTACGTTAACGCTAGATGTTTTGGGCATTGGACTCAACTTTTATGATAAGGTGGGTGTGGACTTTGTTGCAAGGCCTGACCGAATTCAGCTACAGTCCTGCAGCATTGCCATGCTCTGACGAATGGTTCCCGCAGAAATTTTGTTGCAAGACCATCATCCACTGGGCGTGAAAAATCACTCGTCAGGAATGTCAGCATCAGTCAACGAGCAGAAATGTTACTCTGTCAGCTTCTTAGAACTGCGGCTGTTTAAGTGCCAGCAATGCGCAAAACACTTCTCTGCCACGGAAAATCAAAGAACCAATTTTTAAATATTCACAGAAGCAAATTAACGGCTTGCCATGAAGCGAGTTTGTGAAATATTTTTAAGTCGTCTTTTGCATTCTGAGGGTGTAAAATTAAGGTCTTCACAATTGATTTGACCCCACATATCAAAGTATCGCATCGGACGCACTTGTCGATGCTTTTAGGCACTTTGTTTTTGAGCTTTCTTGAAAAGCTAACCTCCAATTTTGTTGCAGTTTAAATTAAAGAGCATTTGCCAGTCACTGCTACCCAAATTGTTTGCCAGAATCCACTTTAATAGTTCAAGAGAGTGTGGCAACTCCTAAATTATCCCTGATTACCTTTTGAATACTTGTCCCATGATGCTCAACAACATTGCTTTTGCTCATGTGTTAACTGTTCTGAAAAGGACACCATAATTTTGCCAGTACTGCAGTAGATTCTTCGCACGAAAAAGCATTTTGAGAAGACATTTTACCTCGATTCGTAGGAGTGAGCTGACTGATACTTTAGTACTGCTCGCAGCCACTTCCCAATCGGTAATAAGACGGAGTGCTTCTATATTTTTCCACTTTTAAGGACAAACCATTCATATGTCAATATTGCAATAAAAAATATTTGCCTGAGTAATTTGAAGAAACGCATTTCTGAGTTTTATTAAAGTAAGTCAATCGTCATCCGAATAGTGGACTTGGTAAACGTTCTTACCATTCCTATATTTCACCTTTTCCTCATTTTAATTTCCATTTCACTAGCCAAATCCCAACTGAAGGAGCACTAACCTTCTTGAATTCGTATCACTCCTCTCCAGATTGGAAGATGAATTATAACTGATGTTCATAAGAGTCAAGTGTTGCATCCGCTGTATCATCAACTTCGGTTGCATTGGAGCAGAGAGATTTCCGTCTCCACGATCTATCTTTATACTCAGAGCACTTCTTGAAGCCTCAGATTTTGCGAGCGCTGGCGACTGCGCCTCTATCCTTCATTTGAAGACTTATAGCCTCGTTGAGAGGTACAGACTTATCCAATATTGCACCGAAATCCCACACATGGTACCATAAGCTTGTGCCACTTCTCATTTGCCTCAATTCTCCTTACAATGGCTTCATCTTCCAAACACCGAATTCGCGTAGAAGGCAAAGCAAGCAAGTAAGTGATTTAAGCGATGTCAGTGTGAATGGCATTTATGCAATGGTTTAATCCACACGGGGTTAGTAAGTAGAGGAAAGTGCATTAAAGGCGATCGTCGTTGATACCCCGTCGACTTTTAACTTGGTTCTCAGTCCTCTTCTCTTTGGTGGAAAATACATGCCCTCTTTCTCTTGATTCTCCATTTTTCCCTTCCTTCACATCCCACGAGAGATGCAAGTTGTAGAAGCACATATTCCACTGGGTAAACTGCGAACGGTTAAATGCAGATCCTCGCCTTGCAGAAGACGCAGTTTGCAGTCAGCGGCAATGCAAAGCCCCCCACTAATAAGAAGTACAGCAGCCGCCTCAAAGTAAATGCACCCACCCTCGCCCTTGCCTCATACCATACCTTCCAATGATATGCAACAAGTATGGCGAGGAGTTTGCCCTTGGATCATTTATAACCGCAGAAGAACATTCACATTCAAATTCATGGAAGTTGCAGTTTACTTCCTTTCTGCTTACTTAGTTCGAGTGAAGCAGAGAGGTACCCCAGAGGTCAAACAATCACCACATTCATCTGCAAGTAAAATTTCCGACAGGCAAACTCATACCAAGGCAGCCTTGGCTTTTTAGCTGTTATTCATGTGCCTTATGGAAGCTGTGCCATTTCTCACTCGTTAATTCGGTAAAGCCATCGCCATTGAAGTCACATGGCTGATTGTATGCATCCCAAGTGTTGGAAGCTGTCGATTTTGCGCCTCTGTGAGTTCTGTCTCGACCTCTTCTCCCTATGGAAGAGAAAAGAGAGCGCGTTACCATCATTTACTTTACACCACCATGCTACAGGCACTCAAGCATGACGCGTTATTTGACACACAAGGGCTAACCGCCGACCTTTAGAGGGCAGGGGAACGTAGCTCAATTTATATTGACAAAGCTTATTATTTTTAAGGTTAACCTTTCCACAGGAATGCTGCGTGGTTCGGACAACATCCACTTTCACTAAATGTCACCACCAGTCATCAGAGCTCTGTTCTAGTTTCCTGTGTTGGTGGTTGATTTTGAGGATACAACTAGCCTAAGAGACTAGCGTGCTGCTCAATTATTTCCAATATCCTCACGTGACAACTTCACTTCTCTGTTTGCTGGAGTTGAGATGTCGGTGGAGCGTGATGATATGAAATATTACTCAGCTGTGGTTATAAAACACCTGTTTGTGAGTATCAAATGAATAGAATAATTGGAGGCCAACATTAGCATTTGAAATGTTGTAGCTCACATTCACAATGCAAAAGAGGAACGTTGGAGTCATGAAATCCCGAGTACATAGCTCAGTAAACCCATCAGAGAACTGGGACTACCTTCGGACCCATTATGCACACATGTAATGAAGTGAATGACGTGCATGGGTTTGTGGCGGGTAGCAGTTAGACTCTTGCTTCACTATTGTAAAATCCCATGCAACTCATCCCAGGAGCCCTCAGATACAGCGCCACCATGTTATGGAGTGTATTGTTGAACAGAAATACATTGATAAATTAGAGTTATAAACTCACCTTTTGAAAAGNAACAGAAATACATTGAGAAATTAGAGTTATAAACTCACCTTTCGAGGAGAACGGCACTCATTTTTCGATTCTTCGTGTGTACTCTCCTCATAACTCCTGCAATATTTGCATTGGATCGCAAGATAAACACACCATTCCAGACACTAATAATGCCTTCGATAGATTTGTCCTATAGTCGACAACAATATTGTATCGCACACCCACATTTTTGTTGCATCAGAGTCGAAAAATGGCCTAAAGTGCAGACTGATTGGTTCTAGTGCTTGCATCTTCACCAGCTCCCAATCTATCAAATGACAAGCTAGTTAGTACCTTCACGTTGCACGCTGTCCATGGTAGCGTCAGAAAGGAATGGATGTGAGACATGAAACTCATGGCATAAATAATACGAATGGTACTAGGGTATACGAAAATCATGCCAATACATTGAAGCACAAAATAGATGAACATGGTGCTCAAATCAAATCACCACTAGCCTTCAAGCTGCATTTAAAGATCCTTTTCAATCAACTGAAATTCAATGTACTGTAATTTCAACCTGAATTCGCCACTGCAATGCGACATCAGTGGGGCAGTTGCGGTTCCCTCTGGGCACATAGAAATGGTCTAAAGTCGGAATTTTGGCTTCTGTCTGGGGGTGTTTGCAAAGGGGTGCATAGAGTGAACACATTTCCTAGGTACACAGGTTAAAATTACACATATCTACAGCAGTCGTAATAGACCGCAAATGGATGAACTGAATGGCCACCTAAGTGACCAAAAACATAACCGACAATCAGGACAACAAAGCATCACATGCTTAATCTTCATTCCTGCAGCGCATTCGCATACATGTTCCTGGAATCCGCTGCAGGACAACTGGTTAGTAGATCTCATTTGGTAAATGGAAATGGATGCAGTCATAAATGCAGAATAATTCCAACATTTGCTTTCCGTTGGGTGCACTCAAGTAGCCGCGCTATGCGATTCTCACATCCAGTTCTACAGCTGGTTCAAATCAGATGTTGTGGCACCGACTTTTACCCAGTTTTCCTCTGCTTTTAGCGCATTTAATTCAATAATTACAAGTGGTCCATTCTCATCCTCCAATAAGGTCCACGTTTTATCTAAGACACTTCCTTAACTTTAATGAAACAACAAATTTGAGAAGAAATGTCAGTTCTTTTACACATAATTAGGCAAGTTGCAAGCCACCCCAATCATTATTCATAGTGAAGTAGCATCAAAAGCAATGCGCAGCAGAAATGCTAGCAACCATAAAGGACCATTGTGTAAGTGTACTACCTCGGGAGTAATGAAGGAAGACAAATGATATCCTCGTGACAGACAGAGAGAAGCGATCAAGCTTTGTTTACAGCCATTATGCAACCTCTGCACACAAGACGCACCAGAGTGGCGGCGCTTTTGCCATGAAAGCAAACTATGCGGCAGTGTTTTGGATCGCGCGAGGTAAGGCAAGGCATGTGACCGAAGTCTTCAAAGAACTGAGCATATGACTTGGACCACAAAGGCATTCTGTGATTAAGCACGAGAAAGAAGCTCTGTGTTGTATTTACAAAAAGTCGACAGTGGCTAGTTCGGATATCTTAGCGGAGTTCATCACGTTTATCACAGTTTCGCATTGAGTGGCGATAAGCTTGACAAGGCTGAATGATGAACAAATCCCAAATGCATTAATTATGCCCTTGAATCAACCGCCTTTATGTCAAAACCATGCCCTCACCCTCTAGATGCGTTCCCCATCTTCAACCCTTTAGCTCCTCTTACCTTAATTTAAATAATCTCATCTTAAGATCAAAATGCTTTTGCCCTTGAATGTTGCTACTTGAGGCTTCGTCTACCAAATTCTGCGTTCCGGTTCTGGCTGTAATTTCAAGTCTGCAAACAGTGCGATTTATGAAACCAGCATAACTTTGCTATAGCAATCCAAATTGGGGCAGCGCTTAAGGGAAGATGGACCTCTCGTGGGATCCCACAAGGGAAATTACATGGATGTGTGATCTTACAATTCCGTCAGTCAGCAAGGAGTCGGTAGCAGAATACTTTAATATTGCAGTCAATAGGAAATGCTGGAGATTATTTACTGAGGAGAGTGCATGCGAATTTAATTTCTTTGCGGTGCCTATTATATCCGGCCTCTTCCTCTTACTCAAATACTAATAGCGTCGAAAAATCCTAAATTCAGGTTCTTTATTCTTTGATGTCATCCAGTCCTTTGATGCATTGTGTGGAGGCAATTTTATGCGAGTGTTATTCACAGTTTTAACATTGTTGTGATTGTACGATTAAAAGTCCAGCCAAATTTTGCAGCTGCCATGGGGTGCATCACGATATTTTGCACATTTCATCAATAAAACGTGGAAATGGCTTTGACCATTACGAATTTGGCAAAGCAAGGCAGATAGCTTACACCAAGTTTTCCATACATTGATGCAGTGATATTTCGTAGGGATAAGCTCGACCCAATCAGTGATTTAGGTTTCCCTCATAATAACATTAGCTTAAACGAAACCCACATTCATTAATCCTTTAATACTAGGTTCAACTAGACGTTGGTGAACAGTATTTACGGAAAAGACTTTNTAATAGGTTCAACTAATCGTTAGTGAACAGTATTTACCGAAAAGACCTTTTGCATAACAACAAATCAATGTTGAAATCGTCCTTCAAAAATAGCATTAGCCTCAAACTTTTAGGAGTATCAATTCAACAAATATTTTTTAACAAGGAATGCATGCTTGTCTCATTCGGATAAAACTTGTCGATTTTTGGGAACAGAAACAATAGACGCAATTAGATTCCAGTAAAATTTATAATGAACTCCCGGTCAGCGAACTTGGTGTTTAGAAGATAAGGCCATTGCAAGGAGGATTGAGGCAGATGAACTCTGGCCCAAGCTTATGCCACCCTAGACAGAAGCACCTGTGGTCAAGTGCATCCCGTTTCTGGGAGTGATGGAAAACTAAAATGTGAGCGACGGAGAGGATGCTTACAGACCGAACTATTCCTCCAGTCTCAATATGACTGACAGCCAAGCGTGTATAGTCATTAATAGCTCAGACTCTCGTAGTGTGATGTGCTAAAATAATGTCAAAGGAGGAACAAAGTTTGACAAATCTGTCTCCTAAATCTTAGAGGAACCTGCAGTTTTGATCAGGCAGCCTAGGAAGGGTGAATTGCATTCAAACAGTTATCTGCATTATATGCCTTGTTGTTGCAAAGGCGAAAGATGCAGGAGACAGGGAATTTGAGTAGAAAAAGGGCAGGTTTAGTGGTAGCGATGTGACCGAAAATATGCTTGGTAGACACGTGGGTCCCATTCCATACCCACTTGCTGAAGTGCAGCGGGTTGTAACTACCATGATTAGTGCATTTGCTGTACATCTGATGAATACATGCAACGTAGAACGCGCTCTCGTGTCCCCATCAAGTAAAGCGTTGAGGATATAGAAGTTGTAGCAGCATTGCCACTCAAAGACCGTTTCATAGAAAAATACTACGGCAAACCAATGCTACGACTGCCAATTTCAGCTTCTTCAAATGGGGCATAGTTTCGCGATTCCATAATAGTAATTTTGCGGCAGAGGTAAACAGCAAGTACTGCTGGAACAATAATGGACAGTGACCTTCTAGTTAAGTTGATCCCTAATTTAGCGGTTTCGCAGGATTGCAAACTGCTTAATTCAGGCTATTTCCAAAGAGATATGGCGTTTTCGACAAATCTCACTGCAACGGCAAGGAATTCATCATTATTACATTGGTGGACTACATACGACAACTGGACTTCTGCAGCATCACAGTGCTCAGCCGTCCAGCTCTTCGAAGCAATGCACAATTTGTTGCATATTCTGTGGGACCACGTCCCTTCCCCTCCACAATGCGTGCTTTCCAATGTTGAAAAGCAGATCGCTGAGTTATTGCTAAGCCAAAGTACACATTTGGTCGAGTATCAGCAAGGGTGTGCAGAAACACCTATCTACTGCCTTGACTACCGAAACACTCAGTCATTTTGGAGGCGCAGCGAGGAAGTTATAGCACAATGAGCAGATTATTCTGCATATTAGGCGCGGTTTTTTACTTTGCAGAGATATGCGATGCGGCCTCTCTGACAGGATCTGCGTCGCATAAACAGGTGTACCGAAAGCATTGCAAAGGTCACTTCCATTGCGTCAATGGTTTACTGCTTTCGCGGTTCTATGGGATTATCAGGTTGGACCACCAGAGGATCCATCGTCTTTAATGGCTTTGTATAACAATGGACTTCTTGAACTTGAGCAAATTGCTTAAGTGGATGCTGCAATAACTGATCGTCGTTTTGGTTCAAATATGTATGTTAGGCATTAGGGAAGTAAAATTTTTGAACTTGCATAGCATGATCAATTTATTCGCCTCTTACTAATTGAGATAACCTATCTGAATTGCGGGTTGAATTCAAAAAGTGATGTGACGACAGCGAAGACAAGGTGCTTCACCAAATCAATTAATCACATCGACGAAGTCATACTGCCGAGGCCATAAAGAGCACACGAAGCACAATTCTCGTCCCTAACGGATGCCATGCTGAGAATTACTGCAATTCCTCTTCTTCTTTTTTCTCTTATCAGGCGCGCATTTATTTCTGCAACTAAAAATTAAGTTTTGATCAAAAGTATATTTTATTTCATTGGCTTACTGATGGGATGCGTGCCAATTGTGGTGCAAGGATCCTTTTACTAGCAAATGCCTAAAAATAATAAAATGTGTATTTGCCTGGCAGAAAAACAGGTTATGATTTGGTGTACATGGATTCGCTCCTGTAAAGCCACTTAGAAGGGACTATTGTATTCTATGACCGCAATGTCAACTAGATCATGGTCTCGGTGGCTACCACACTGGTGGCCTGTGATGGGACATATTGAGTGGCGCCGATGTGCACTTCCGAAAGCTTAATTGTTCCAAAGTCTCGTGTGAACTGCTATGGCTATTCACATGGTAGATTAGCAGAAAATTGGCAAGTGATAAATGATACTGTTTACAATTAATCAGTGTATGTGGGTGGACGCGGCAGCTATTAGAGCACATCCTGCACCATTACAACGGCATCAATAAAGAGGTAGCAAACAAACCTATGAGCACATTGTGCATAGAAGAGATGTGGATATGGTGGTGACTGAGCTTGCACTGGGATAACAGTGGCCAAGCAGAAGTGATGCATGGAATGTAATGATACAGCTGTGCGAACCCACTTGATAGTGGAGGCGAATGCAAACCATTGAGCAGATGTGACAATTTGAAGTTCTCTTCTTCATGCAAAGTTGAATAAATATCTCTGATAAACAAATTGAATGAAGATCGTCCAGTCGTTTGCCACAGCCCAACATGTTAAATACGCTCCTTTTATAATTATTAAATGACGATCACAGTAATGCCATTGCGATGTGCCAGACCCAAAGCCGTCCCTATTTCGTGCCTGTAAATTTGATTTCTCCCGACTAGCACACACACACACACAAGTTCCACAAGAATGTAAATTTCTCGTTTTTGTGGTAAAAGTGCAATTATTTTACAGGATAGGACAGTTGCACACTCCAACTTTGGTAAAGTGCGTGCTCCATAGTAAATACATCACAACGACCTATGTAAAACTGTCATATGCGAAGATCACAGCCCACTGAATTGCTGCAAATGTAACTGCTTCACATTAACTGGTCCACATTTAACCCAATTACGTCTGCTCCATTAAATCAACCGCGTCACATTAAAGTTAGGTGCTCTGTGCATTGGATTCAACTTTTACGATGAGGTATATGTGGATTTGTTGCAAGGATTGACCAAAATTTTGCTACAGTCCTGCAACATTGCCATGATCTGAAGAATGATTGCCGCAACTAACTTGCAGCAGAACTTTTGTTGCAAAATCATCATTTACTGGGGCGTGAAAAGTCACTCGTCAAGAATGTCACCATCAGTCAACGAGCGGAATTGTTTTCCTGTCACTTTCCTAGAACTACGGCTGTTTAAGTGCTAGCAAATCGCAAAAAACACTTCTCTGCCATGAAAATATCAAAGGGCTACTTTTTTTAGATGCACAAAAGTAACCCAATAATTTGTCAAGATGCGAGGTTGTGAAATTTTGTAGAATCATTTTTTGCATTTTGAGAGCATAGAATTAGGGCCTTCCCACTTGACTAAACCGCACACACGAAAGCATCTTAACGAGCGCACTTGTCGATGTCTTTAAGCATTTTGTTTTGAACGAGCTAGAAAAGCTAATGTTTGATTGTGTTGAATCTTAGGAAGAAAGAGCATTTACCAGTCAGTGGCACTCAAATTGTTAACCAGGAGTGGCACCCGAAGCGACCCCATTTTGGTGGTTCAAGGGGTGTGGCAACGCCTAAATTATCTGTGATTACCTTTTGAACACTTATTTTATGGGGTTCAAAAACATTGCATTTGCTCATTTGTTAACTCTTCTGATAAGGACACCATAATTCTGCCAGTACTGCAATAAATATTTTGTGCGAAAAAGCATTTTTAGAAGACATTTTGCCTCGATTCGTAGGGTTGAGCTGACTGATACTTTGGTACTGCTCGCAGCCACTTCCCAATCGGTGTAAAATTGGGTTCTTCCTCATCTTCCCACTGTTAGGGATTAACCCTTCGTTGCATGAGTAATTTGAATAAAACACATTTCTGAGTTCCATCAAAGTGAGCCAATCAGCATCCGAATGGTAGACTTGGTAAACGTTCCCACCATTCCGATATTTCATCATTTCCTCATTTTTAACTTCCATTTTACTAGCTAAATCCCAAATGAAGAGGCACAAACCTTCTTGAATTTGTATCACTCTGCACCAGATTGGACGATGAATTATAATTGATATTTAGAACAGCTTATTGCTGCACAATTGGCCAGGGATGTCATAAGGGCTTCGAAAATGCTTCGTTTCTGATATTTCATCACGGTCAACTTAAAACGGGAAGGAAAGTGATTTAAATCAAGAATGCAAAAGGGCGCCAACAATGTTGATGTCATGATGACCAAGCACTGCACCGTTTGACAATCCTCAAAAAATGATGTTAGAAGGGAAGAGGTGGTGGATTCGGGACTAACGACTATCCAAACATCAAGAAGTCTTAACATGTGCGACCATGTTTGGGCCAATGAGCCTTACCCATTCTAGAGCCACGAGGCAGTGACTTCCACCAATGCAGCCCTTCTGAACATTGTCGAAACTACGGATAACGAAGTTGCATGGTCGATGGTAGCTGAATTAAGGTTAACCTGCTTCCTGCTTGAATTGCGACCAACTACGTACTTATGACACCCTCATAGCATTTCCCTTAGGTGTTATTCCCTTTACGCAAGGACAAAATCTTTTATGTAGATTTTTTCGTTACTTTTGCAGCATTACTTTAATCTGTATAAGTTGGCAGGTTTGAATCCTATGGAGCAAATTGTCGGACTTAGTCTCAAGCCTTGTCATTAGAGATACTCGATGGATGAGGTGTTTATGTTAGTGAGAGGGTAGACGTAGACAATAAGAAAAACACCTTTGCTGGATGAGATACAAAATTCATTTGCACAAAACCGAGTAATTTGGCTAATTCAGTAGAAACAGTAAAATAAATAGAAGAAATGATTATTCTTAAATGCCTTGTTGCTACTGGTATATTTGTCATTTGCCCTCACCAGTCACTGCATCGTGATTAGTTACGACTTTAAGAATACTTGGCCGTTAATCAGCCTCGTTAACTGACATTATTATCCACTCCTTATCCTAAACATTTTCCAAATAAAGGTAACGCTTTGCAACCTGCTTCCGCTTTTCACTGGTTCCTGATAAAAATACCTTTTAATTTTTTTGGCACGGAGGGGAAATCAGTTCATTCTACTTGGCACGATTCACAATTCAATCAACGACCATTTGTGCCAAAGAATGCAAAATACAAGGAGGCCTTATTTGTCTGTGAATTGGAGTTTTGGCTTAGGTAATTTGAAGACGCGCCTGTTATTAAAGGCAATTGTTAGCTCTCGAAAATAGTCATTTCGGAATATACACTTTAACAACGTTTGCTTAAGCCCATTGCTTTAAAGCCCAAAGACTGTAGGAAATAAGGTGGATTGTTCTACTGACTTCCGGCAAAATGAAGGTGATAAAGGGATGCATTTGTCCTGTAACACTAATGAGCCTGGATTTCGCTTAATTTAACTTTCTTATGAGGGAAATCTACTTTCACGAATGGGTCGAGCTTATCTCTTCAAAACATCACCTTATCAATTGTATGAAGAAATGGGAATAAGCTTACTGGCTTGTTTCGTTAGACACCTAATGGACAAAGCCATTTCCACCCTTTAGCGTTGCAAAGTACAAAAATAGTGACCGTTCTCATGCAGCTGACTTCTTCATCTTATAGTGACAACAATGTTAAAAATGTGAACTACACGTTTATCAAAGCGTCTCTCCATGATGCAATAAAGAGAGTGAAAGGCGTTAAAAGAGTAAGGAGTGTAAATCTAGGAGTATTTAGGCGTCGCTGTTATTCGAGTAGGAAGAAAAGGCTGGATATGCTAGAAACTGCAAATAAGTTGAATTCGTAGATACATTCTTCAGTCAGTAATTTTTGGCATTTATGTTTGGTTTTAACGCTAAATTATTTTCTTGCCTGTTCCCTACCGACCAACAGAACAGTCAGTTTACGCATTCGCGTATTTTCCTTTGTGGGGTTCCATAAGAAGTCCTCATCCCTTTAAGCACTGCTGCCGATTTGGTTTGGTATATTAGGGTTGCGCTAGTTTCACAGCTGCATTTCAACCGCCACTAAATTATTTGCACAAATCGGTGCTTTGAAGTTTACGTCATAGCTATGCGGGGCAATCCCCTATGGTCCATTTGAGTACTTGAGGCCTTCACGATCTTAAAAAGTTTATGCACACCCTCCGTAGCACAGAAAACAGTCCAACTCCGTTTCAGTTCCTAACTTTGAAAGCAACGAACCGTATGAAAACTGTCCACTACCTTCCAAAGCCGATGCATATCCTTTCGTCGACATGGAAGAAAAGGACGACGCCAATTAATTGCACCTCACTAACACCCCCTCATCAGCTTTCCATATTATTCCCGTAAGGAGGCATCAGTTGGCATCTACACCTGACATGACCACCACTTCTTAATCTATCTTGGCGTTCATTTTACCAAATATATTTCATTTATGATAATAAACGCCTATACATCAATTTGTGGCCGATAACGACTACTGTTGGCAAGTGTAATTTTAGTCTGTGTATCCATCTTTCGGACTGCAGTGTACTACAGCAAAGCACATTTCTGAGAGGATTCCGCGTGCGATGCCAAAACTATAGTGAGGAATAGAGTGCATTCAACCCAGTCAGTACTGGGTGGGCGCAAACTCACAAACGTGTGTTTTAATGAGGTGGCTGTGAAGCAAATCAAGGTGTCTAAGCAGCTCCAAACACAGACGGCGCACATTGTTATGTTAGGCCACTTTTAAGACATAAAAGTAAGTGATCGTGGTACTGTCGATATGTATGAGAGCACAGGGCAGGAATGTTGGACTGGTATAACACAGTTCCCTCACCTTCGAGGCAGTGAAAGCGAGCCAACGGTTCTGCGGGGAGTTAAATGAATCAGAAAATACAAGTTTGGGTTCGCTAAAGCAAGCTAAATACATGTGATTTGAGTTGATGATGTCGTGCTAGCGGCTGTATTAGTGGAACAACACAATGGCTGCCAAAACTGGGATTCACATGCTTCGATTATTTGTTAGACGTCGCATTGGCATTTGGATAAAAGCAAGAGTTGGTTTGCCTAATAGGTCTCCTCTGTTAATAGGCTGAAGTGCATTTCCAACGAACACTCATGCACACCCATGAACACAGACATGCACACGCACGCCTTTACGTGCTTCTGTTCAAATGCGCAGATATGCATGTTCGTGGCCAACCATCTGCCCACTGGAAAGGCCAAATTAACTTCAATTCATTCCACCGATACTGCGTGTTCGATTGCCTCGCGTAAGGTCTATCCCCTTTCAAAATTTGCAATGCGAAAATTGACATCATCAAAACAACTCTGCCCTTTACAAATGTTTGACGACTGAAACAGAGCCAATTCTCCGTATCGGTAGTTTTGCTTTTTTACTTAGCGCAGAAGATATTTTTGGGTCGTAACTGGGAGGAGGGATACGAGCCGCTGGACTTACCTAGTAAATCTGGATCAAGGTACGTACCCAGTTTTAAAGACGGAACGCACTGTCAGCACATTTGCCATGTTTGCAGTTTATGAGGCGAAGTTGTTGATCTTGCGATTCCATCCCAATCGCACATGCTGTTGCGACTCAAGCTAAAGGAGTAAGCGCGTGCATGGTTCGGGTGTTTTGGCTGCTCAATTCTCTCCGCCATTCCTGTCATGTCGTCAACCAATAATGTCCGAACTTCTTTACCGAATCAGCAGTTTATACCAGTGGTTGTGCTAAGCACCTGTTTTCTGTTGGGTCTACAGTCATGAAAACTCTACGTCTTCCCCACCAAACTGTTCTCACCACGAAGGGTATACACGTGGTAATAGAGTGGTGT